>PVKP010010094.1:0-65830 GCA_004027715.1 Plecturocebus donacophilus
CCAAGGTTGGAGTGCAGTGACATGATCTCGACTCACTGCAACCTCCAACTCCCTGGTTCAAGCCATTCTCCTGCCTCAGCCTCCCAAGTAGCTGGGATTACAGGCAAGTGCCACCACACCCAGCTAATTTTTGTATTTTTAGTAGAGATGGGGTTTCACCATGTTGACCAGGCTGGTCTTGAACTCCTGTCCTCAGGTAATACACCTGTGTTGGCCTCCCAAAGTGCTGAGATTACAGGCGTGAGCCACCACACCCGGCCCGGGAATATTTTTCTCTCTATTCTTTACAGGGATTAACCCTTTTAATGTTTTGTATGTGTAGCAGAGACTAGCCAGATGCTCAAAATCAAGCTGTTTTCTCTTCTACCTGGGCATACCTGTCTCACTCAGCACACCTGGTCTTCCTGAGCTACACCTTACATCCCAGCCTCCCTTGCAATTAGATGTGTCAAGTCATGGTGAGAAAGAAAACTGCCGTCATTACTTGCAGGCTTTTTACCCACTCTGGAGAAAACCCTGATACTGAAGAGCATGGGGCTTTTGGGAGGGAAATGTTAAAAACTGAATAGCCACAGATGGACGGAGCCAGGGCCCCTGAGTCTCCACATGGAAGCGAGGCACCTCCTGATCAAGCCATGTTCATTCTGGATCTTATGTGGGTGGGAAGAAAACAACTTGTTTTTGAGCCATGATACACTTTGGGGCGATCTTATTAGGCTTAAAACAGCTAGTTTTACTGTAATACGAACCCCAGGCAGGAGTCTTCTCTATGTCAGATATCTTGCCCCCGTCCATCATTCTCTGTCCCATTGTGTGGTTTCTTCTCCTAGCGTCACAGTTTGTAACTTGTTGATTTATTTTAATACACTGATTTGGGGACATTTTCCCCTCTAGATGGCAACCTTCTTTGATACATGGACTGTGTATCTTGTCACTGCATTTCCCTAACATGCCTAACACAAGCTCCATAAACGTTTACTGAACGCAGGAATCAAGGTCTGAATTCCAGCCTGGTCGTCAATGGTGCTTGCCCATTCTGTTAGACTCTCCTCTGCACTCCTGCCATTTCCTATCTTGTGCCTTTAGTCACAGTCCCTTCACTGATGGCCTCAGAGCTATTTCAAACCTGTGCACATGCTGGATGAACCTTTTAACACAGTATTTGGTGACGCTGCAATGAATGCCGAATGCTAGTCTCTCCCCAACAGACTGAGTCTCTCTAGGGTGCGTTGGCATTCCTAGTGTCTAACAGGTAGTAAGTTGGCAAATGAATCAATGAACCAGTGAATTAATGAATTTGTCTCAAGAATTTGAAACTGATCCTATCTCAATTCAGAGGCAGAGCACAGAATGCAACATCGTCAAAGATGGGCCTGTTCCTCTTCTAGACAAGTGCTGAGAGTCACCACATCCTGGCACACTGTCTGGTTAGAAAAGAGCCCTGGCTGGGCTGCAGGGGATGTGAAGTCAGAGCCTGCCCTGTGCCCAGCTCACTGAGCACTCTAGCAAGCTACCTTCTCTTTCCCTGACTCAGACATGTTATCCATAAAACGTGGGATTTGGGCTAAACAATACCAAAACTGTGTTAACCTTACAGTGACATTATTTAAACCCAGGCAGCCAAAGGGAAAGTAAAGAACAATGCTTTCTACCTGTGTTGTCTAATTCAGAAGCCACTAACAACATGTGGCTATTAACACTTGAAATGTGGCCTGTCCAAATTCAGATGTATTACAAGCACAAAACTCACACTAGATTTCAGAGACTTAGCACAAAAAATGTACGTTTCTCATTAATAATGTTTATATTGATTTCATGTTGAAATAATATTTTGGAAATATTAGGTTCAATAAAACACACTATTAGACTCATTTTGCCCATTTCTGTTTACTTTTCTTAAATATGGCTACTAGAAATTTTAAAATTACATGTGAGCTGCATTTTGGCCAGCACCACTCTATGCCATTATTGTTACTGAAATTCAGCTACATACTTCAAACTATAATGCATACGTCATTGCTTCTAAGTCCTTTCTTGAGTTCTCCAAACTCATTGTCAAATGAATCCTAAAAAGTTTCACTAAAGTCAATCTAGCTACAATGAAACTTCACTAGGAATGGGCATCCATATAGACATTGTGCTATTTTTATTTTGTAACCAGTGGGTTTTACGTTAAAACCATTTCTGAGAAAGAAAACAATTCCAGCAATTGAAAATGATAAGGCAGGCCAGATATGGTGGCTCACACCTGCAATCTCAGCACTTTGGGAGGTCAAGGCGGGAGGATCACCTGAGGTCGGGAGTTCAAGACCAGCCTGACCAACATGGTGAAACCCCATCTCTACCAAAATACAAAAAGTTAGCCAGGCATGGTGGTGGGCACCTGCATTCCCAGCTACTTGGGAGGCTGAGGCAGGAGAATCGCTTGAATCCTGGAGGTGGAGGTTTCAGTGAGCTGAGATCGAGCCACTGCACTCTGGTGACAGACCGAGACTCAGTCTCAAAAAACAAAAACAAAATATTAAGCTTATATGTAGAAAAAAGGTCTTAATAATAGTAGCACCGAAGTTATGTTGTTACCAGATAAATTTGCTCAGCTCTGTACTGTTGTGTTGCAAAATCGAATGGCATTAGAGATGTTTACCGCAGCCCAAGGAGGGGTTTGCGCCTTATTGCGCACTGAATGCTGTGTGTACATCCCTGACAATTCTCACAGTGCTACTCTCCTTGCAAAGCCATGGCGAGTGTAGTTTTTATTAACTGTGCTTTTAATTCTCCTGTGCTTACCCTGTATCTGTAATCTATATCAACTATGCCTTCCCCATGTATCTGTAAGGGTATTTTCCTACAACTGAGTATCGAACTGAGGCCGAATGTGGAGGGAAAGTTAAATATTAGACTTGAACTCAATTGAACACGGACACAAACAGTGGTCACCAAGTCCCGGAACAGGTTGTGTGAGCCCCTCGAGGCTTTCATCCAGTGCTGTTTCAGAGAAATCTCTATTTTGATCTATTCCTATATGTTAGTTATTGAAAAACAATAGACAGTCATAAAAACAAATTGACCTTTCTGTTCTCCTTGAGACCAGTCACGAAGGGCCCTCATGACTGGACCTCATGCCAAAACACTCATTACACAAAAAGCTAGAGTCCCAGACCGCACTGAAGCCTTATAAGACCTCTCCTTGTCTGTGCATGCACAAGTGGCCGACTCTGGAGCACAGGCCATTGCTTCCTGGTCTGGTGGTGAATCCTCTATACTCTGGTGAGTGTAAGTATCTTCTCCCTTCTCCCCTTCCCATTGCAATTTGCTTATTATATCAACCTGCTTATTATATCATTTGCTTATTATTGTATCATTTGCCTATTACATCATTTGCTTATTATATCTGCATTGCCATTTACATGGGATAAAGGTTGTTTATATGATACTCACAGGTATCGTGTGGGTGTCCTTGCTTCTCCATTCACGTGTTTCCCGCACAGAACATTTTTGGCGTCACGAACAGGATTTGAAAAGGATAGTATGCCTCTTTTTGGCCACAAGGACCAGGCTAGAAGCTCAGGGATCTCCCACACCCCTGGATGAGAACTCTCCCAGTTCTCCTTGGCGATTGAATGGTTCCAGGGGAACTGGCCTTTGTGAAAACCGGGAATCTAAATTAGTGCATTTTCAACCTTTGGCTGTGTGTGAGGCACTGCAGGGGCTCCCAGTTAGTAAATGGGACGCGGAGGGAATTTCCCGGGGTGTACGCCACTTGCTTACTGCTTATAAGTTAATGTGTCGAGATAGGGACTGGTTGCTACAGAGAAATGTAAGCTAGGGAAGGAAAATGCTAATCTGACTTCCAGACTGGCCCGGGCCCAATGCCAGAGCTATGACTTGGCTGATCAGGCTCAAAGCTATCAGCCTACTGCTGAGAAAAGCAGCTGTCCTAGTAGCACGGGCAGGGTAAAACTGGAGAACTAGCCAGCCAAGGCTTAGAGCAGCTAAAAACCCAGCTCCTATCTCAAGGACGGGAAATTGACCCTAGTGAAATTCAAGGACCTGCCCAAACTGTGAAATTCCTTGGCATCCTATGGAATAAGGGAAATAGTCCATTTCACCATAGGCTAAGGCTAAAATACTACAATGTGCAAGCCCCACCACTAAAAAGGAGGCCCAGAAATGTATTGGCTTGTTTGGGTTCTAGAGACATCATATTCCCATGGAGGTAACATTTCACAACCTCTGCATGCGGTCACTAGAAATCGCTATGACTTTCACCAGGGAGAGGAAGGGAGCACGGCTTTCACACAAGCTAAACAAGCGAAGCAACTGGTCCTGGGTCTATGACCCTTACGGGATGGGCCAGTAGAACTGCAAGTGACTGTCCTAGATCAACATGCTAATCGGCGCCTTTGGCAAAAACAAGATGGGAACTGGGTGTCTTTGGAGTTTTGAACCGGAAGCTGCCAGAGGCCAATCAAGCTTATTATACCCCTTTCGAAAAGCAACTGTTAGCTTGCTGTTGGGCTTTGCTGGAAACAGAGCACCTCTGCTTCAACCATGTCTTTATGAGGTCTGAAATTCCTATTATGATTTGGCTCAGGAGTTCCCCCGAAAGTCACCACATAGGGCACACCCAAGAAGGTAGCATCGTAAAATGGACATGATACATATAAGACCAGGCTAAGCCAAAACCAAAGGGGATATCACTTTTACCTGAGGATGTACAAAACTTGCCAGCTGAGGAAACCACCAAGCAAGTCCTGCAGATAGGGAAAGAAACCCTACCCCTGACATGTCCAGTGAGGCAAATCCTTTAAAGAACTAAGCCTAGAGGATTGGAAACATGCTTGGTTGACTGATGGATCTGCCAAATACATTGGTGCGACCCGATGCCAGAAGGCTGTGGCTTACAATCCTGTTATAAACATGAGCATTTCTGATGAAGGAAGGGGTGGGAGCAGCCAGTTCCAGCTGGCTGAACTAGTAGCCATCCTCCGAGCTATTTAGGAGGAGGCCAGAGGGATTTGTTACTTGTATACTGACTCTTGGTCAGTAGCAAAAGGTCTTACTACCTGGATACTCCAATGGCAACAAAACAAATGGTTAATTGGGAATAAAGAGGTTTGGGGAAAACAATACTGGGAAGATATCTGAATCCCGGTGCACACCACCATTATCACTGTTTTCCTTGTTGATGCTCATGCATCTCTGCTTGCTCTTGACAGACTATTGAATCAGCAGGCAGATCAACAGTGAAAATTTCCACCATAACTGCAAACTTGAATGCGAATGAATGGATTACAACACGTTCAAGCCTTGCAATGACAGGGATTATAATGTATGGTGGTATAGAGGATAGTGATTACCAAGGAGAGTGAAAGGTCATTTTATACAACACCACTCCAGATTCTTCTGCTCTAAAACCGCAGATGCAGGTTGCTCAATTGTTAGTGGTACTTTGTCAATAATTAACCCCCAAGGAAATTGCTGCCCCAATAGAGACAACATATAGAACCAGAGAATTCAGGTCCATCGGCATGGGCAACTTAAATCCTAGAGCCAAACTATGGGTACAGAGTCCATAGGATCTTCCCCCTAAGGCTGGTGACCTTGTAGCTACAGGAGAAGAAAATGAAGGCATAGTACAATTTCCTAAAGATACAAAACAATATAATGTTCCCCCCCAGCCATTTGTTATTACAGAGAATAACCTGTCTGCTAGGAATCAGTACCTGGGTCACCGTATCTGAGGCTGAGAATGAGTTAATTCATCATCAGCCACCACTGCAACAGAAGCCAACTGCAGTCAGTGCTGGCTATGTGTGGAGCTGCTGGGGGCCGCCAGGAATGGGTTACCTTGGAGAATCGTCCCTGCTAACATTTCTGAATGGATATGCCGATACCAACAGGGGTGGGATAATAACACCTGTAATCCAACCTGGGCTTCTTTTAACCAAACCAAACAATCTATTTTTGCCCAAGCCCAAACGAAACACACCACCTTTGTTATTTAAATTACACATTACAGCAAAACAATTATAATAGAACTCTTCCTGTTCCCTGGGGGGCCCTCTGGGTACGCAGATGCTATGAGTGGTGATACCTGCCCCCATATTGGATGGGGAGGTGCATTTGGGGGTGACCATTAATTCCACTCACCATCCAGGACAATACTCCCCTCCCCAGTAACCTAGAGCTTACAGATGTCACTGGTTATGAATGCGCTGGACTCCCTGGGGGTGGTACCCTATGACAGTATTCTCCCCTGCCGCCAGTACAATCTTGCTTCAGCAACAAATTAAAACATTAAGCTTATATGTAGAAAAAAGGTCTTAATAATAGCAGCACTGAAGTTACGTCGTTATCAGATAAATTTGCTCAGCTCTGTACTGTTGTGTTGCAAAATTGAATGGCATTAGAGATGTTTACCGCAGCCCAAGGAGGGGTTTGCACCTTACTGTGTACTAAATGCTGTGTGTATATCCCTGACAGTTCTCACAATGCTACTCTCCTTGCAAAGCCATGGCAAGTGTAGTTTTATTATTATTAATTGTGCTTTTAATTCTCCTGTATCTGTACCTGTAATATTTATCAACTATTCCTTCCCCATGTATCTGTAAGGGTATTCTCCTACAACTGAGTATCAAATTGAGGCCAAATGAGAAGGAAAAGTTAAATATTAGATTAGAACTCAATTGAACACGGACACAAACAGTGGTCACCAAGTCCCGGAACAGGTTGTGTGAGCCCCTCGAGGCTTTCATCCAGCGCTGTTTCGGAGAAATGTCTATTTCTACCTATTCCTATATGTTAGTTATTGAAAAACAATAGAGCGTCGCAAAAACTGTTGACCTTTTTGTGTTCCTTGAGATCAGTTACAAAGGGCCCTTGTGACTGGACCTCATGCCAAACAACTCTTTACAAAAAGAGCTAGGGTCCCAGACTGTAGTAGAGCCTCATGAGACCTCTCCTCATCCATGCATGGACAAGTGGCCGACTCTGGAGCCCAGGACATTGCTTCCCGGTCTAGTGGTGAATCCTCCATAGACAGGTGAGTGTAAATAGCTTTTCCCTTCTCCCCTTCCCATTGCAATTTGCTTATTATATCAATCTGCTTATTATACCATTTGCTTATCATATCTGCATTGCCATTTACATGGGATAAAGGTTGTTTACCCTTAAAGGTATTGTGTGTGTGTCTTTTCTTCTCCTCTCATGCGTTTCCCACACAGAACATCAGCCTCCCGTGCTGGAATTATGGGCATCAGCCACCACTCCTGGCCTGTTTCATTCATTTTAGAAATGACCACATTGTGAGCTGAGATGGAGGTTAGGGTCTGGTAGATTTCTACAAAGCAGAAATAATGATAAGAAGTGTGGGTAAAAGTAAGTGTCCATATGAGAAGTGAGAAATTTGAGGGAAGCCGAGAGAAGCCGGGAGAGACACCTCAGAGGTTGCCTGCAGGGTCAGCGGCATCCATATCACCTGGGAACTTGATGGAAACACAAATTCTTGGGCCCATCCAACAGGTTAATACAGCAGCACTCGGCTGCTATCCAGGACTTTTTCCTGTTTGTGGAGTCCTGGAAAAGCGCTCCTCTAGGGCTGGGGTTTCCAAGGTGTAGGTCTCAAAACTCTTCTGGATAAATCCTGAAACCAGTTATCATCCTCGTCTCCACATCAACGTCCCACCTCCATAGATCACCTGGAATTATTAAATTGGTGCAAATGTAATTGCAGTTTTGCATTGTTGGAATTTGCCGTTTGATGTTGAAACGATGTTAGACAAAGAGCACATTCAAGTGCTTTTCTTAACTGAGTTCAAAACGGGTCATAAAGCAGCAAAGACAACTTGCAACGTCAACAACGCATTTGGCCCACTGTACTAACAAGCATACAGTGCAGTGGTGGTTCAAGAGGTTTTGCAAAGAAGACGAGAGACTTGAAGATGAGGAGCGCAGTAGTCGGCCATCGGATGTCAACAAATACCAGTTGAGAGCACTCATCGGAGCTGATCCTCTTACAACTACAGGAGAAGTTGCTGATAACTCAGTGACAACAATTCTACAGTCATTCGGCATTTGAAGCAAATTGGAAAGATGTAAAAGCTGATAAGTGGGTGCCACATCAGCTGAGCGAAAATAAGAAAACATTGTTTCGAAGGGTCATCTCTTATTTTACGCAAAAACAACAAGCCACTTTTTGATCAGATTGTGACATGCAAAGAAAAGTGGATCTTATACGCCAACCAGTGACCACCAGTTTGGTGGCTGGACCAAGAAGAAACTCCAAACTTGCTTCCCAAAGCCAAACTTGCACCAAAACAAGGTCGTGGTCACTGTTTGGTGGTCTACTGCTGGCCTGATCCAGCACAGCTTTCTGAATCCCAGGGAAGCCATTACATCTGAGAAGTGTGCTCAGCAAATCAATGAGCTGCACTGAACACTGCAACGCCTGCTGCTGGCAACAGCCAACAGAAAGGGCTCAATTCTTCTCCACCGCAACGCCCGACCGCACTTTGCACAACCAATGCTTCCAAAATTGAACAAATTAGACTACACAGTTTTGCCTCATGTGCCATACTCACGTGACCTCTTGCCAACCAACTATCACTTCTTCAAGCACCTTGACAACCTTTTGCAGGGAAAACACTTCCATAACCAGCAGGACACAGAAAATGCTTTCCAAGAGTTTGGCGAATCCCGAAACACAGATTTTTACATTACAGGAATAAACAAACTTATTTCTTGTTGGTAAAAATGTGTTGATTGTAATGGTTCCTATTTTTATTAATGAACATGTTTTTGAACCTAGTTATAATGATTTAAAATTCATGGCTCAAAACCACAATTACTTTTGCACCGATCGGGAGGAAGGTCCTCTACTTTGGCCTCAGGGCCTTATCGTCAGCAAAGTCTTCCTCCCACCAACACTACCCATCCTGTTTCCTCTCCAGTGACTCCACCACCTTTGTAGAAAAGGCTCATCTGTAGAATTACGAATGTGGCACTTTCCAAATGAATTACACAGACCCTGAAAACAGGTTAGGAGATAACTCATCTCTAGACGTTTTGTAGTTCCTTGGTTTCAATTATCAAAGCACTGAAAGGGAAAAGAATAAAGAGCCACACCCAGGCAAGTTTGTTTTGAAAAGCCTCAAGAGTTGCTGTTGTTACTGTCTTAATTCTCAGCCATGCCCTTAATGAAAGTGGACTCTAAACATAAAGGAGGAATAATGTCTTTAGGCTCAAAGTCGCCTCTTCCAGGAAGCCCTCCATCTCAATCAGGTTCCCCAGTTTTAATATTTCATTACACCTTTCTTTATAACACTTATTGCAACTGGAAAATATGTGTGTACATACATTTATTTGCTTAATTTCAGTTCTTCCACTCAACCGTATGCTCCGTGGAGGCAAAAACCTTTTCTATCTTTTTCACCTCCATATCGTTGGGGTCTGCCAGTGTGCAGGTGCCTACTGGACAGTTAAGAAATATTTGCTGGAGGGATAAGTATCCAAAAAGTACTTTGTAGTTATGAAATAACCCTAAGACTTTGTACTTCCATTTTTTTTCCTGAAAAGAAACTGGGTCTGTAGAAGTGTCGTGGCCAAGAGCAGCAAACAGGCCAGCAAAGGGGTCAGGGCCCTGAGAGCTTTGGGCTCATTTTGTTCATGACAGCTCTCAACGTGGGCCAAAAAGCCTGAGGGCCAACACCCACCTGGCACAAAGCGGAAGGAAAGTGATTCCAAGGGAAGAAACCTTCTGGGTGTAACCGACCCATAACCAACACGGAGACCACAGAAAACTACAGAAGTTGAATTTCTTTTAAAGGCCAGTGTTCATGGCGAGATTTTCCAATGACAAATTAAGAAACTTATGTCTTCCTGAACTAGGTCTAACCTGGGCCAAATCCCAAATGAGTCTCTTAAGTATTTATTGGATCTCATTTCCACGGTTGAGTGGACAACTCTTACCCATCAGTATCTTCCTTCTACACAATGTTGCTAATGATACCTTCTCCACTTCTTCTAGAACCTTCTCAACAAAACTCACCAGAGGAGAGAGCCTAAGAAGATCCATAGCAGGAAGTCCCCAGTGAAGCGTTTATCTATTTTCTCCACAGATCTACAATCCCAAATTGTTCAGCTGGAAACACTAGTAGGTTTCGTCGCTTGCCCTAAATAAATAAGCTTTGCAGAAATGAACAGATGGAGGAAAATTTCAAAGCAGCATGTGGGCGTTTCAGGCCCAAATCCCATTAACAGATAACAGGATTTATAACAGCAGTTCCCACGCAAAGCTTTGGAAATTTTGAATTTGTGTGTGATAGATTGGGCTCCCTCTCCCCTAAATTATCTGCACGTTGTTCCTGCATCGGGGCCAAGCCCCTTTCTCCAAGCTAAAGAGCCCACATTGTCAGCTAAGAAATGTGTGTATTGGCTGGGCGCGGTGGCTCACACCTGTAATCCCAGCACTCTGGGAGGTCGAGGCAGGCAGATCACTTGAGGTCAGGAGTTGGAGACCAGCCTGGCCAACATGATGAAACCCCATATCTAGTAAAAATACAAAAATTATCCAGGTGTGGTGGTTCATGTCTGTAATCCCAGCTACTCAGGAGGCTGAGGCAAAAGAATCCTTGAACCTGGGAGGCGGAGGTTGCAGTGAGCTGAGATCACACCACTGTACTCCAGGCTGGATGGCAGACTGAGACTGTGCCTCCAAAAAAAAGAAGAAGAAGAAATGTGTGTGTTGGGAGCAGCAGGAATGGGGCACAGGCCCACAGGTGGGCAGCATCAAGTGTTCTTCTTTATATTGTTTCTTAATTCTCTCCTTCTTCCACAGAAGAATTGAGACAAGTTCTGGAGGGGTGGGGGATGAGTTGTGGCAAACTGGAATCTTGAAACAAAAGAAAGGCAACTAGAAGATTGGATGTGGTCAGGAACCCAAAGCACGTGGCTGCCTGGTCTCAATAAAACAAGAGAACCTAGACCCAACTTAATATCAGCATATTGGAATGCACCTCTGGGCACTATGGCAAAGGTATTGACACAATGACTGAAACAGGCCCAAATCACTCAGAGGCAGTCTGGAAAGAACTTCGCATAGCTACGCAGAAGTAGATCTAAGAAACCCCAAGCATTCCTCAATGGGACAGGGAGGACTTGTGGGCTGAACTCCCAGAGGGAGCTGTTGACTAGATGCCATTGTCAGTGAGATGTGTAGTTGCTTTATAGTCCTCTTGAGTCTGATAGGGGTGTGAAAACCTAAATTACCCTAATTATTAGGACTAGAGTAGAAAGGAAGGCTCTTAATCAGGTCATTGACTACCCTGAAACTGTTTTAATACTTAAGGATAAACATCCATCAACAGTCATGGCTCAAGGTTGAAGAAAGCCTGTAAGTTTCCCCTCTCCAGCAACTGACCTGGGTGCAGGTCTTCTAAGTTCATGCATGTTCCATTGAATCACTGTCCTCCAGAAATGCAGAGACACAGGACGCAGCTTTATGACCAATTCAAGTGGCCACAGAATACAGTATCAGTGAGTGGGGGGGTCCAGGCACATCTCATAACCCAGTCAAAATAGCATCCACATTACACACAGATACACAAATACTTCCAACCTATTTCAGCTTTGATTTCCACAAGGAAGCCTTCCTGAATTTCCTGGCTCCCTCTTAAATGTGCCCATGATATCCAGTTCTTCTTCACTGGATCTCTCCTGCCTGTCTTTAGGTAATTAATGAGTTTCTATTATATACTTAAAATGTCTTCTTTGCTATACTGTGAGAGTGGAAAACATGTCTATTTGTCTCACCATTTTAACACCAGAGCTTAAAAAGTATATGTTAACTAGCTCCCAACTCATGGCCTACAATAGTTCAGGCATTATTTAATAAACAAAGAACTGAGTGAATAAATGACTGAATTGGTTAATCAATAGCGTTCAATAATGTGGGGGGGGAGGATTTTATAACATTTCTTCAAATAGGGGAGCATACTGCATGAAGAGTTATAACCAAAGCCCTAGTCATACACTATAAAATCAAAATCACTATTAACAGGACTCGGTTGGGCTGGATGGGCACACTGACCTTCAAAAGGTTCAATGAAAACCCTTGGTTGAAGGTGATAAGCCAAAACCTCAACTTCAATGCTTGTCAAATGCGTATTTCTCCAATCTGGTTTATTTTCAGCAGCCCTGGCAAGCAAGGAGTGTCTTGATATATTTCCTTTGCTGAACCAGATCCCCTGAGAAAATTATGGTATTACTTATAGCGATGATCACTTGTGGATAATCAGATAGCCATTATTCAGAAATTCAGAATGTACACTCAAAAACGTACATGACACTGAATCATAAATACCACAGGAGTCCCAGAGGAATCTTTGCCCACTTTACCCACTTCTCTTGAACATATACATATACACTATTTACTAGGCTATATTTATGCTGACAATCTAGAACATGGTAGCCCTAAGTATATCAAGTGATTATAGAGAATGCCTTATATTCATTACATATCTTTGGCTGCCTACTTTTATTTATGTAAAATGAATCAGTCTCCTAGTTGAACACCGATGGACTAATGGACCACTACATATATTAACCTTACTGAGTTCAGTGAGGCTTTTGTGTCGATTTAAGAGGGAGTATATGCATTTTCTCAATCTCCCACATCTGATCAATAGCAGTCATAAGACCAGGTATCAAAGTCTTGGATTCTGGAAGTATAGCACGCTCATTTAAGCTTAAGAGCAAAGGTTGACAGACCTCATTTTACACCATGTAAGCTTTCTGGTTGTGATGGTTCATTTTTTGTGTCAACTTAACTGGACTACGGGATGCCCAGATAGCTGGTAAAACATTATTTCCACATGTGTGTGTGAGGGTGTTTTCAGAAGAGGTTAGCATTTGAATTGGCAGGCTGAGTAAAGAAGATCATCTCACTAATGTGACAAGCATCATTCAATTTACTGAGGCCAGAAGAGAATTTTAAAAGTGGAGGAAAGACAAATTTGCTTAATTTTAATTTTTTTTTTTAAGCAAGATGAGGTCTTGCTTTGTTGCCCAGGCAGGCTGGTCTGGAACTACTGCTTCAAGTGATCCTCCCGCCTCAGCTTCCCAAAGTGCTGGGATTACAAGTGTGAGCCACTATGCCCAGCCATCTCTTCTTAAGCTGAATGAGACATGCATCTTCTCCTGCCCTCAGACGTTAGAGCTCCTGGTTCTTGGGCCTTTGGACCCCGAGATATAACATTAATGGACTCCCAATTTCTTAGGTCTTTGGACTCAGACTGACAGATGCACCACTGGCTGCCCTAGTTCTGAAGTCTTCAGACTCGGACTGAATCACCCCATGAGCTTCCCCAGGTCTTCAGTTAGAAGACGGCTTATCATGGGACTTTATGGCCTCCATCATTATATGAAGGAACTCCCATAATCAATCGATCAATCAATCTCTTTCCTTCTCCCCTGACCCTCTTCCCAACACCCAAAGGTTTCTTCTTTTGGCTGAAGGTTGTTGTAAAATTGTATTCTGTTGACCACCAAATATGAGCACTGCTTAATTTAACTTTCCTTATTTTGTTGAGATTAGGAAGCGCTTAGCCCAGCACTTTGAGTTTTTGTTTTTGTTTTTGATTTGAGATGGAGTCTCACTCTGTTGTCCAGGTTGGAGTGCAGTGGTGAGATCTCAGCTCACTGCAACCTCTGCCTTCCAGTTTCAGGCCATTCTCATGCCTCTGCCTCTTGAGAAGCTGGAATTACAGCTGTGCGCCAGCATGCCTGGCCAATGTTTGCATTTTTAGTCGAGATGGGGTTTCACCGTGTAAGACGATAATAATATGATTCTAAGTTTCTCATTTTTTATTTTCATAGGGGCAATCAATCTTAATTTGGGAAAATAAAGGAGATGCAGTTATACTCCAAGGACAATAGGACTATTTATGGTTGTTATTTTTAATATATGTACAATATTGTATTTTTAATGACTTAACCCGCTTAGCATGACTTTGTGGAAAACTTTTGTATTTTCATATGGTGTCCTGAGGGCTGAGACAAAGGACCGTGGACTATGAAATGCTTTGTTGGAGTGGGAGGAGTAGGGAGAAGGAGAATATATGGAAATGTATCAGGCTATGTGTTTTACACCCAGGAAAAGTTAAGTAACACAGGCCCTTGGGCCTTACTCGATGCACTGCTGTGCTATAATGTACAGGCTGGGTTGTCCCCTGCCTCTCTCCATGAGAGCAGAACTCTAAACGTGCCTCTTCCTATCACTACTACGTTGCTGCCATTACTTCTAGTGGCAAAAACTGCAATTACTTTTGCACCAATCTAATATCCTCTGCGACATCTTGAGTTTCCATCATTTTGTTCCATAACAGCGCCAGGTCTAGGAAAATGTGTGCAGTGAGCCCCCCTTTCTTTGCCCTCCCCCTCTCTGACAGCCCCTCTCCTGATTTGCCACACCACTCACTCATTCAGTACCTCGTTCTTTCACTTTTTTTTTTTTTTTTTTGAGACAGAGTCTCACTCTGTCATCCAGGATGGAGTACAACGGCGCAATCTCGGCTCACTGCAACCTCCACCTCCTGGGTTCAAGCCATTCTCCCTGTCTCAGCCTCCTGAATAGCTGGAATTACAGGTACCTGCCATCACGCCTGCTAATTTTTGTATTTTTAGTAGAGTCGGGGTTTCACTACATTGGCCAGGCTGGTCTAGAATTCCTGATGTTAGGTGATTCGCCTGCCTTGGCCTCCCAAAGTGCTGGGATTATAGGCATGAGCCACTGCGCCCAGCCCTTTCTTTCATTTTTTGAGCTCTCCAAAAAAACCCAACCTGAGGAAGTGATCTGATAAACTCAGGCACATTTAGGCATTCACGTCTGAAAACAGACCAATTGGCGACCTCTTCCAGGAACACTTGCTTCCTGATAAAATAACAGGCCTAAATCAGAAGAATGATTTTCTGTTGGCAAACTTTCAGGACTCATTGACTTGGTGGCCATGAGTGGAATCACACTTTGGGAGGCCCCATAGTCTACCACCTTTCTGTTGAATGCCTGGTATCCATTTCCCCCACTACCCCAGGTCACAGTTCTATTCATTGCTTCTGCTTTGAAATTCCCTCTCTGATCCAGAGCACACCAACTTCTGTTATCGGAAGAAGAACAGGGTGTAAAAGTGAGCTCCAAACATTTCCTGGACTCTAACTACAGTACAGTCAGTGCCAGAACTGATGGTACTCATGATCCATCTAATGCCAGAGAGAAGCTGAAGGCATGGGTCTGTGACTATAGAAAGAAAAGCGTCAAAAGCTCACAAAATGTGATTGTCATCTTAAAGGTTAGGGGCCCAATAAATTTAAAAAGTCTCACAGGGTGTTGCAATCCCCATCAATATGACAGTTATATTAAAAAAATGGCTGCTACTAACCACATGCAGCGTGGTTTAAATCTGACTCATCTGCTAGGCATCCCATCCTAATCAAAAGCTATTCAGTGACTGGAAGGCAACCACCAAGCTCAAGGAGCAATGTGCCAGGGCCCACAGCTGCACGGCTGAAAATGTCACGCCAGGGGCTGGCTGCCTCCCTTGCCCTGAACACTGCATCCTGCCTGCTGAGTGGGGGCTGGCGGGGCTGCCCAGCCAGCTGTGTCTGATGTCGCAGTTGTCTGTGAGTATCACCTTCCTTTTTGCTTGACTTGTGGACTTTGGGCTTCAAAAGAAAACAAAAGCTGCAAAGTCAAACAACGAAGAGACCAGGGAATTGAACACAGTTTCCTGCCCCAATCAAATAATATCCTTTCCTGCAGGAGAGTCCCAAAGTCCTGCAGAGACTCTAGCAAACCTTCCAGTTCATTTTTCTCAAGATGTGCAACTGGACCATCTTTTCTCTAACTAAGGCATTAAGTCAAGGCTGCTCTGTTTATTAATACTTGGAAGCAGGTACTATAAGGAAGAGAAAATCAGCAGTGAAACAAAGAGAGTATATATGCTTGAGATGGAGTATCGCTCTGTCACCCAGGATGGAGTGCAGTGGTGAAATCTCAGCTCAATGCAACCTCCACCTCCCGGGTTCAAGCGATTCTCTGCCTCAGCCTCCTGAGTAGCTGGGATTACAGGTGACCGCCACCATGCCCGGCTAATTTTTGTATTTTTAGTAGAAATGGAGTTTTACCATCTTGGCCAGGCTGGTCTTGAACTCCTGACCTCGTGATCCACCCACCTCAGCCTCCCAAAGTGCTGGGATTACAGGCATGAGACACCACGCTCAGTCATATATTTCATTTTCTAAATTTTAAAACAGACCATCTTTGAGGACCATTGCATTCCTCAAGAACATGGGGATTCAAAGTGGCCCCTAGCCTCTGCATGTCTAGAATTTCATAATGAGGAAGGGAGGGGCTTCTGAATAAAGCCTCAATGATGTATTGAGCGTGTAGTATGCCCAAGAGATCAGTGCAGATCTTACATCTGTAAACAGAGATTTGGGGTGCCCTGAGATTTACTCAAAATCACAACGTTAATAACTTAGGGCACTAGGTTTATCAGCTAGGTTCTCTTACTCGCTTTCCAGGATTTTCTGCCGTATCATGTTGGCTTTCCCAAGAATTTTTGGATCTGGCAAAAAGGAAAAGAAATACAAAATAAATAACTAATGCATAGTATTACATAAAATATGCCTGCTGGTCTCAGAAAGACATACTCCACATGTCCTCACTTACTTGTAGAAGTTGAAAATTAAAACAGTTGAACTCATGGAGTCAGAGAGAATGATGGTAACAGAAGCTGGGAAGGTGAGTGAGGTTCTGGGGTGGTAGGTGGAGCATGGTTAATAGGTACAAATAAATAGTTAGAAATAATGAATAATATCTAGCATTTGGTAGAACAAGAGGGTAACTATAGTCAATACAAATTTAATTGTACATTTTAAAATAGCTAAAAGAGTGTAATTGGATTGTATTAAAATAGCTAAAAGAGTGTAACACAGAGGATAAATGCCTGAGGCTATGGATCTCTGGTCACACTGATGTGATTATTATGCACTGCATGACTGTACCCAAATATCTCAGGTATCCCAGAAATATGGACGCTGTGTACCCACAAAATTAAAAGTTAAAATGTCGAAAAATAAAATGTGCTCCATGAACACTATGGTTAAGAAAAGCCAAAAGAAGGTACCAGAAATCAAAAAGTTGGCGAAAGGCTAAAATGGTGGGAGAATTCAAAGAGGATACAGGATATCATTTGTAGCTTGAGAATATATGGACTAAGTAGAGTGAGTGAGAAAAAGTAGATAATTCCAGTATATAAGAATGTGATTACAGTGGTTTTGCGGGGGAAAGAAATGGTTTGGGTCATTCTGGCTGTAAAGGACAACTTGTAGGAGAATTACGTAAGTCAACAGGAAGTCAGATAACAGAGACTAGGAACAGGAATTTCACCTTGTAGAAAATGGGAAGACACAAGAGTTTCATATAAGAGAAACGTATAGAAACTTTCTGGTTGGGAGTGGTCACTCATGTCCATAATTCCAGCACTTTGGGAAGCCAAGGCAGGAGGATCACTTGAGCCCGGAAGTTCAAGACCAGCCTGGGCAACATAGTGTAATCCCATCTCTACAAAAATTAGTTGACGTGGTAGCACATGCCGTTAGTCCTAGCTACTCGGGAGGCTGAGGTGGGAGGATCGCTTGAGCCCAGGAAATTGAAAGCCATGGAAAGCCTCATTATTCTTCTCTAGAAATTCCATGATTCTATGGCTTATGAAACAAAATTAGGGTAGAGAAGGGACTAGAAGTGTGGCTAGGACCTGGACATTCCCTCCTGAAATCTAGCACAAGGTGATGAGGTTGTGAGCTAAGGTGGAGGTGATGGAAAGGAAAGAAAGGGTTGAGTGTCAAGGTGCACTGAGGAAGGACAGTCATTAGGGTTTGGTAAGGCTAAACACGGGTCAGATCCATCGGTCTGGGCGGTTGATATTAACATTGCCCTCATTCCAGTCTCTTCCTTGCCACTGATTATCAAGTGTGACTTTGGATTCGTCCATTCGGTGCCAAGGAAAGGTTTTATGAGTCATTAGTCATCATTGAGATTAATGCACTTTTTTATTCCATTAAATTTCCTGGGAGCAACATCTCTTTACCCATGACACCTTCACTTAGCTAAACATGAAATTGTCTTGGTTGAAATGAGAAACTTAAAGTTATTATGAATGACTATTAGCATCCGTGTTTGGGGACAATCTGTTGTATTTCACGATCTAATCAATTGCTATCGTCCTCTCTTCAGTCCATCAGCCTCAACTCCATGGCTGATCATCTGAGCTTCTCAGCTCTCTTGTACCCAATTCTCTTGCACCCAATTCCTCCTACCCACTTATCTACCAAGACCTCATTCTTACATTAGTACTATGTTCTATCTTCTCTGTTTCTGAACACAAAAGAAAAAAAGCTCATAATAAGGGACATTGCATAGCGTGTCTACAAAGCCCTGGTCTGCCTCTGAAAAGGGTTCTTAGTCTTTTACTCACTGCTGGCCAGCTCCCTTTCCCCTTAATGACAATTCCAAATCATCTCTCTTCCACTAACAAACTTGACGCTGCCATCCCCCTCCTGAAGCTGTCCATTTCCATTTCTGTGATGTGGCCTCTCCTGGCTCTGCCAGGCTCTCCTCTCTTTCATCTACGGCTCCTCTGTCTGCACTAGCTCCAAATGTCGGTGTTTCATCCTCGACTCTTTACTCCTGTCTTGAATGAGCTCATAATCTCATTGTTTTAAACACCAAAGAGATGTTGTATTAGGTAGAACAGGGTCCCCTCCCAAAAATCTGTGTTTTTCCTCGAGCCTCAGAACGTGAGCTGATTTGTAAATGGGGTCTCTGAAGATGTAATTAGTTATGATGAGGTCATGTGGAATAGGATGGCCCTACACCAGTGACTAGAGTCTCCATAAGAGGAGAAGAGGCACAGGGACAAACATGGGGAGAAGGCCTTGTGAAGACAGTGGCAGAGATGGGAGTGATAGGTCCACAAGCCAATGGACTCCATCAGAAGCCAGGAGAGAAACATGGAGCAGATTCTCCCTGGAGTTTCCAGTAGGAACCAAGCCTGCTGACACCTTGACTTCAGACTTCTGGCCTCCAGAAACAGTGAGAATACATTTCTGTTTTTGTAAGCCCTCCAGTCTATGATTCTCAGCAACAGCAACCACTGGAAACACATGCTGGTGACTTGCAAATAGATACCACCAGCTTAGCCTCCTCCCCAAGCCCCAAACTCACGTTTGCAATTCCTGTTTCCACCTGGCCTCTCTCCTGGACCTCCTGCCTGTGGACCACAGCAGAGATTGTGCTCCTCCCTGTGCTCACTGCCACTCTTCTGTGCTGGGGACATAGATGGCATTTTTTGGTCTCTCCTCTCTCACAATACCCAGCAACTAAGTCCAGGTCTTGATCCTCTGTTGACTGAGTTTCTGCAAAATCTTCCTTTGCTGATCTCCTGCCCAGCTTCCCCACCCTCCGGTCTCTTCTACACAGACAAGAGTATGTCTTCTGCAAGGCAAATCTGACTCTATAAATGCTTAAAATACTTACAACACTTGAAGCTTTTCTATCCATTAAGAGGCACGCTCTGTGCTTAGCATGGTGTACAGGGCTCCCAGAATGTGCCCTGCCTATCTCCGTGGACTCATCACACACTCCCTCCCCGCTCTCCACGCTCGGAGAATCCCGTGTTGCCTCTAGGACCCCACGTTTGTGGATTGGCCCCATGCCTGTGCTCCAGTGGCCAGTCCTCTTTCCCTCTTCCTATCCCCTCCCTCCACAACATCTTTCATGTCTGACTTGACTCTTTTTCAGATCTGACTCAGTGTCACCTCCCTCAGGAAGCCTGCCCTAATACACCACTTACCCCCTCTCTCTCTGCACCCCGCCCCTAAGCATGTTGCATGCTTCCTCTCTGCACCTGTAATCCTTTGAGAATAGCTCAAGTGTTGTACTCACCATATTGTATTGTAATCTTTTTTTAAATTTTACGTTAAGTAAAATAAGAACTTCACTTAAGTTCTGGGATACACGTGCAGAACATGCAGGCCTGTTACATAGGTATACATGTGCCATGGTGGTTTGCTGCACCTGTCAACCCATCATTCATTAGGTATTTGTCCTAATGCTCTCCCTCCCCTTGCCCCCCACCCCCGACAGGCCCTGGTGTGTGATGTTCCCCTCCCTGTGTCATTGTGTTCTCATTGTTCAACTCCCACTTATGAGTGAGAACATGCAGTATTTGGTTTTCTGTTCCTGTGTTAGTTTGCTGAGAATGATGGTTTCTAGCTTTATCCATGTCCCCGCAAAGGACATGAACCTAGTCTTTTTGTGGCTGCGTAGTATTCCATGCTGTATATGTGCCGCACTTCCTTTATCCGGTCTGCCACTAATGGGTATCCTTGTTGGTTTCAAGTCTTTAATCGACATATGAGTTCCTCCCTAGACTACTGGCTTTATGAGGACGGGAAAAATGTCCTGGCAGGTAGTATATGGTCGTACCAGGGACAGCACAGGCTCTCAATCAGTGTTTGTTGAATGAATGAATGAATGAGAGTCTACCTTCTTTACCAGTCACAATCCATGCTTCTTTTTGGTCAGTTGAACAATAACTCTTTCCAGTCTCATTTCTCTCTTTCTGCCATTTGCGACCCTCTAAGTACCAGAGAATACGGCAGTTTAGGACAAAGTTTAAACCAAAGCCAAATCAATGGCTTTAACGCCTTCTAGTTTTGTTCCATTTCCAACACACACCTCTCATCTCCATAATGGCCAGCTGAGATGTGTTCAATGGTGGCCCTAAGAAAGGTTTGTCCATGTCTTAGAACTGTGAATGTGACCTCATTTGGGAAAAAAAAAAAAAACACCTTTGCAGATATAACTATGTTAAGGACCTTAAGATGAGATCAGAGATGAGATCCTGCATTATCTGGGTGGGTCCTAAACCCAGTGATAAATTTCCTCATAAGACAGACATGGGGACAGTCACATGGAGAAGTGAGAAGACCATGTGGAGGCGGGGACAGAGGGCAGGGTGATGAGGGAACAAGACAAGACACTAACGGAGGCAAAGAACAATCCTCTTCTTAAGTCTTTGGAGAGGGCATGACCCAGGTGATCCCTTGACTTTGGACTTCTTGCCTCCCAAACTGTGAAAAAATAAATATCTATTGTTTAAACCCACCAATTTGGGGGTACTTTGTTACAGCAGGCCTAGAAGATAAATACCCTGGCAATCTTAGAACTGCATGCTGCTGTCTGCAGGAAACCAGCATTAAGGACCCAGGTGACCTCTGAGTGTCTCTATTCTTGGAAAAACAATTCTGAGCAAGTACTGGGTCAATAATAAAAATAGGTTATTTTTATTAGTACAACAACAAGAATAGTTTAGGTGTATTGAGCTCTTACCAAGTGCCAGGTGGAGTCCAAATCATTTCACATCTAGTAACTCCTTTAATCCTCCTGACAACCCTAAGAGGCAGCTACTGTTGCTATCTCCATTTTGCAGACAAGCAAACTGAACTAGGCGTGGTTTTCTCACTTTCCCAGGCTCTCATAGAAACAAGCAGCAGGCAGTGCTCAGCCACACCTTTGTGTGAAGTACAGTGAGGTGCAGAAGAGCCTGCTAGGTCCCGACATCTTTGGGGAGGTTGCCTGACCTCTCTGAGCTGGACCGAAGCTCTGGCCACCTCCCCAATTCTGACATTCTGGGGTCTCCCCAGTCTGCCCTAGCTCTAAAATGTTATGATTTCCAAACCAGGTTTTTCCTATGAATGGTGATTTTCTTTTACACACTCACAGAGCTCTCCTGCCAGAATCTAGACATCTGGTTGCTTTGCCATTCAGTCAGGAAAAATAATCAGAAACGCAACAGAATCAGCACATTCCCCGAGCCATACTGAGGGATGCTGAAAAGTGTGCCTCGTATTTCAAAATGTCCCCTTCCTCCCGCAGCCAGGCCCTTACTGACAAAGCAGGCCCCGGGGCTGCCAGGGAACCAAACTGCTTCTCATTCTTATATTTAAATTTAATTTAACCATAGTGTTACCCTACATGTCAACAGTTCAGGACAAATTGATGGATTCTAGTTTAACTATTTAGCTGTGCCAGTGGTAATGTGTGCAACCATGCATTAAATTAAAAATGACACTCGGAAATACATATATCCTGGACCTCAGTTCTGTGCACCAAATAGGAAAAAGATTTAAAATGCTGTCTACTGGAGGATTACCACTGAAGAAGCATGAATCTCATTACCGCAGGCTGCACAGAACGCATTTGCAAAGCTCCGTTTAAAAGCTCTCTGATGGTAGCCGCCTGGTTATCTGGCTGGATAAACATGACATTTCCTTTCCATAACAGAAAGCCCAGTTGCTGCCAAAGCAAAGATGTCAGTGTCCTCAACCTCCTCACCCCCACCTTGATTCTGGGCACCCTCACTCAGCGTATGTGTCACCCATGCCAGCTGTCCTCTTCCACCAAGTTCACAGTCCTACCCTTCACACAGACATTCATGAACTTATCCACAGACAAATCACTAGAAAAGTATAGCCGTTCTCATTTATTAAGTACCTACTATGTGCAAGCCATATTGCCAGGCACTTCTTACAATATCTTCTTTAACATTCCTATGATAGCATTGTTCTTACTTCATTTCGGCATATACAGAAATTGACGCTCAGAGAGGTGAAGTACATTTTTCAAGATCACACAGTGACGGAGGGCAGAGCCAAGGCCTGTCTAATTCCAGAGCTTGGTCTCTTTAACCATAGGTAGCAGTGCTACTGGAACCATCACTCCTAAAAATGCCCAGTTAATTGAGCTTCTGTTCATATTTTGCATTCATCCATGCAATCAAATGAGCCTAAGGTACATCCTAGGTAAGAATTGCAAAGTAAAGTGCATTTGCTTAGAATTCTCCTACTCTCATTGCTGTGCCCTTTCGCTCTGCAGGCAGGAAAGTCCCTCTACTATGAGCTCCTTATGGGTAGGGATCAGACTTATGTATCTCCTATATCCAACACTCCGCCCCATGCCCAGCCTAGAGAGGGTGCCTGTGGGCATTTGTCCAGGTGCAGTGTGCTGGGTGCTGGGCACAAGATGGGAGAGAACATGTAGGGGTGCCAGTGAGGTCCGGGAAGAGCAGGGGCAGAGGACGTGCCCACTGGAGGAACACAGACATCAGGAATGTAATGGCGGGAGAGGGAAAACTCAGCACCCTCGTTCTCACGCTAACAGAAAACAGAAAGGCATTTTCCCCCAGGGGCCAAGCCATTGTTATCACGGAAATAGCAGCCTTCAAATTCTTTCATCTTCCTGAAATGTAACTTCAGATCATTTGACTCTGAATCACAAGAGAAAGCCTAACAGCAAATTTTCTCCACACTAAGTACAAATTCGGGTAAACAAGAAAGCAAAACGGAATGCAGGGAAAGAAGATAAAGACAAATGATCTGAAATGGAACTGCGGTAGTCTGGCGGGTGACTGCACCGCCTGGCACTGTCTTCCTGCTTCTCCACGTAGACGGGCACTACCATCGCATGGGCAAAAATGCAAATCAACCTCACTGTTTCATAAAGAAGTCCGACCACATAACCCAATTAACTCCACTGTTCCTGACACAATTGGATCTTCTAGGAAATGAACACAGATCAAGTCGAAGACATTTTCCTATTCACCCGACTGATTCTGCTCATTTGTCTCCTTTTCCCATGCTCTATCCTCCTAATGATAGGCTAGCAATTTCTTTTCTAAACAGAAACTTAACAGCCACCCAGTTTTGCATTTATTCAGCACATTTCCTGCTGAGAACTGTCCATCAGTGGGAGTTTTATCATGACCTAACCTTGCAGAGTTCTGGGTCGAGTTGGCATGGGCTGGGGAGACGATGGGAGCAGGAGGCGGCTGAAATTAACCTGATTTCAGCAGTTGGCTCCTGAGTGTGCTTGCATCTGTTGTCTTAATGGACTGTGAGAGCTGCCAGGTTGTCTGCCAGAACCTGTCATCGAGGTGCAGGCACACAGGCAGGCAGCCGGAGGAAGCCTGCAGTTGGAGGGAGTCTGCAGCCCAGGTGCTCACCTTGCAGTGCCAGGTTGGTCTACCTGGAAGCCTTCGGTTTCTGGTTTCGTTTGTTTGTTTGTTTGTTTTGGTTTGGTTTGGTTTTCTGAGCTGGAGTCTCGCTCTGTTGCCCAGCTGGAGTACAATGGTGCGATCGTGGCTCACTGCAACCTCCGCCTCTCGGGTTCAAGAGATTCTTATGCCTCAGCCTCCTCAGTAGCTGGGATTACAGACGCATGCTACCATGCCCAGCTAATTTTTGTATTTTTAGTAAAGGCAGGGTTTCATCATGTCGGCCGGGCTGGTCTTGTACTTCTGACCTCAAGCAATCCGCATGCCTCAACCTCCCAAAAGTGCTGGAATTACAGGCGTGAGCCACGACACCCAGCCAGTTTCTCTTTTAAAAACAAAGGCACTATTCAGTCCAGGGTGGGTTTGTTCACTCAGAACCCAAACCAACGATTTTCATCAACCATGATTCCTGGGAACCCATTTTCACGTCTTATTCATGGTGGGAAGGCAGGTTCTTCCACAGCCAATTCCCAATCACAGATAGCGGCAAAGCACACTCGCTGAGAGCCCTCAATCGTACAAAGGGGTTCTGTTCAATCAAACTGAAATCACACCTTCTTGCCTCCTAAAGAAAAGTTACAACTGTTATTATTTTCTTTTCTTTTTTTTTTTTTTTTTTGAGATGCTGTCTCACTCTGTCGCCCAGGCTGGAGTGTAGTGGTGCAGTCTCGGCTCACCGCACCCTCCGCCTCCCAGGTTCAAGTGATTCTCCTGCCTCAGCCTCCTGAGTAGCTGGGATTACAGGTATGTGCCACCACACCCAACTATTTTTTTTTTTTTCAGTAGAAATGGGGTTTCACCATGTTGGTCAGGCTGGTCTCAAACTCCTGACCCCGTGATCCACCCACTTTGGCTTCCCAAAGTGCTGGGATTACATGTGTGAGCCACCGCGCCCAGCCACAACTGTTATTATTTTCTAAAACACAATAAGCTATTATTTATTGAATATAAACTGCCTTCCAAGCTTTATGGTCAATGTCTTAAGTAGCCTGGTTATTGTCCCCATATCACAGACGAGAATGCTGAGGTAAACAGAGGGCATGGGCTCTGGCCAGAAGAGTCCTTACAGAGCTAGAAAGGGAGGAACAGGGCTGAAATTCACACCCAAGTCATTTGATTCCACAATCTATCCTTGCTGGTTTCTGTAAGGGGACAGGTTCTACTCCCAGGGACCTCCATCACTTTATCTGGTTCCTGGGAACAGAAACCAACTCTAAAGAGGACAGTGCTTTGCTGAGGCTCATTCTGCTCTACTATTTCCATCCTTTTCCAATATTAAAACCCCTTTGAGCTTTTTTCTTTTCTTTTTGAGAAGGAGTCTCACCTCTCTTGCCCAGGTTGGACTGCAGTGGCATGATCTCAGCTCACTGCAACCTCCACCTCCTGGATTGAAGCGATTCTCCTGCCTCAGCCTCCCAAGTAGCTGGGATTACAGGTGCCTGCCATCATGTCTGGCTAATGTTTGTATTTTTAGTAGAGCCAGGGTTTCACCATGTTGGCCAGGCTGCTCTTGAACTTCTGACCTCAGGTGATCCACCTGCCTCAGCCTCCCAAAGTGCTAGGATTACAGGATTTCACCCAGCCTCCTTTGTGCTTTTCAAAACAGTATCATGATAATCACTACATCTTCAGTCCACATTGAATAAGGGAAGAGGCTCCTATGAATTTAATGATGTTTATAAACAAATGTGTATCTTATTCATGACAGTCAAATCCACAGACATTTCATATGTGGATAAGTCAAGTTATCCAAGTAATGCACACTTCTTAGAGCACATGCGGCTTCTTGGATTCCATGAATCGATCTAGAAATCCACAGCCGGCATTGATTTCTGTCTCTGATCTTTGTCTTATGGGTGGGCACCCAAATTAGATGACGTAAAGATGAATAAGAATTCTGGATTAAAAATAACAGCACAACAATGATAACAAATGAAATATATCTAAATGCTTCAATACAATGGGAATCTAAGGAGATATTAAACTTAACTGCCAATGTTCTCTCCTTCTTAGGGTCTCACACAAAGTCAGCCTGCAGAAGGATTAAAGGTTGTTTGCCTTGCAAAGAGAGCTGCCAGAGCCTTGAAGAAAGGGCCTGATTGAAATGAATTTTTTGTCCCACGAGGACAAAATGCCCTGGACTGCCCTCTCACTGCCTGGGGTCTCACCAGGATTGTGTGTTGTATTATTTTATTTTGCCAGAATGCCAGAGTCTTGTCTCTCCTGTTTGGTTATGCTACCACACTTAGTGAAAAAACACCAAGGCAATCCATCCCTTCCTTTGGATCTGATCAGCTCTGGATCAGCTCTAGCAAAAAAAGCAAGGGAGCTTCTTTCAAATTGCTATTTACTCTCTTGATGTAGTTGTCAGAGGCGTACGAACCAGAGCAACTCCATCTTGAATAGGAGCTGAGCAAAATGAGCCTGAAACCTACTGGGCTGCATTCCCAGATGGTTAAGGCATTCTAAATCACAGGATGAGACGGGCAGTCAGCACAAGATAAAGGTCAGAAAGACCTTGCTGATTAAATAGCTTGCAGTAAAGAAGCCAGCCAAAACCCACCAAAACCAAGATGGTGATGAGAGTGACCTCTGGTCGTCCTCCCTGCTATACTCCCACCAGCACCATGACAGTTTACAAATGCCATGGCAACATCAGAAGTTACCCTATATGGTCTAAAAGGGGAGGCATGAATAATTTATCCCTTGTTTAGCATATCGCCAGAAAAATGGGCAACCAGAAGCCCTCAGGGCTGCTGTGTCTATGGAGTAGCCACGCTTTATTCCTTTACTTTCCTAAGAAACTTTCTTTCACTTTATGGATTCACCTTGAATTTTTTTCTTACACAAGATCCAAGAACCCTCTCTTGGGGTCTGGATTGGGACCCTTTTTCTGTAATAGTGACCTAACTTTCTGATTTTCATGGTCTCAGATGGCTGCTGGAAAGCTAAGCAATCAACCATCACAATGCTGCCTAGCCACAGAGACACAAGATCTGCTGTCCTTACTACTAGTAAATATTTTCACTTCTCTTATTCTTAAGATGAGTTTTGAATAATTCCTGGCATCAAAGGAATAACCACCTTCTCAGAATTATAGGGAGGCTCTCAATGCTGGATATGTGTTTATTCTAAAATCAATATGGGAAAGACAGCTCATTCTGAATGTATTTGATCAGAGACCTTGACTTTAAATCCATATTACTGCCATTGCCATTTATCCCAGGCAGAGGAAGCTAGCAAGGGATTACTTGTGTGTGTAACATGAGAGGTGTCCCTACGGGGCCCCACCAATTCCTGTATCTCTGTTTGGATAGGGTTTACTCAGCAGGGTCTGACACTCTTGTCCACACATGACAGTGCTCACTCAAATACCTTTAGCTGTGAAGCTGACATCTGGGAGAGAATTTCTGACTCCAGCCCCACCTCCAGTTCTTACCCAGCCAACGTGCAACTCAGATTCTGAGCTGTGCCTCAGCCAGGGAACCAGAGTCCCCTCAATTTGTGACTTGTCAAGGAATTCATTTGCAACAGAAACTGGAAGACCATGGTACAGTATGACCGGGGGAAGGACACTGATTCTTGTGGATTCTTAAGTGGGGTTTTGTGGGTTTTATTTTTTAAGAGATGGGGTCTTGCTGTGTTGCCCAGGCTGGAGTGCAGCGGCATGATCATAGCTCATTGCAGTCTCATGCTTGTTCGTGCAATCTTCCCACCTTAGTCTCCCAAGTAGCTGGGATTACAGAGCATGCTACCATGCCTGACTAACTTTTCATTTTTTAAATTTTCTGTAGAAAAGGGGCCTCGCTATATTTCCCAGGTGGGTCTTGAATACCTGGGCTCAAATGTCCCTCCTGCCTCAGCCTCCCAAAGTGCTGGGATTCTAGATGTGAACCCCTGTGCTCAGCTCCAAAGGGGTTTTATAGCAGCCTTGACTTGCAAACCTTCAAAACTCTCTGTGAGACAAACCACATTTTGATTTCTTTTCTTGACTTAGGAAGGTCTGAGACAGAGATCTTGTGCTGTGTGAGGTCAAACAAGTCAGTCAGCAAAGCCACACATACAACTGGCATTCCATCACTCACCTTTTCTACTAACACCACTGGGGCATGAGGAAAAGACTTGGCATAGGGACCTCAAACCCCCAAACTGAATGAACAAAGAAATTGAGATGAAACTGAAAGGTTTTTTAGAAAGCGAGGAGAGCAGTGGCTCACACTTGTAATCCCAGCACTTTGAGAGGCAGAGATAGGTGGATCACTTGAGGTCACGAGTTCGAGACCAGCCTGGTCAACGTGGCGAAACTCCATTCTCTACTAAAATTACAAAAATTAGCCAGGTATGGTGTGGCACACGCCTGTTATCTCAGGTACTCCAGAAGGCTGAAGCAGGAGAATCACTTGAACCCGGAAGGTGGAGGTTGCAGTGAGCTGAGATCTCACCACTGAACTGCAGCCTGGGGGACAGAGTGAGACCCCATCTGAGAAAAAAAAGAAAAAGAGAAGAGAAGGAAAAAGAAAAAGAAAAGAAAGCAAGGAAAGGGGAAGGGCTCACAACATAGGTGAGGCTGGCTGGCTTTGGATATTGGATATGGGATACTAGCTGTCAGCATGTGGTCAACTGTGCAACCATCTAAGTATCAGTTTCCTTGGCTGTCAATGGGATTAAATAGCAGTCACATCATATAGCTGTTATGAGGATTAGTGAAGATAACATATGGAAAGCTTGGAACAAACAGGTTTCTGTCCTCCAAGTGGATTTAGCTTGGGTGGAGCTAGTCTCCCATACATGGCTTTCACAGTCCTTATATAACCCTGAGCCTCACTGTGCGGTTGTAGATCAGGGTCACAACAAAAGAACAGCAACCCATGTGGAAATTTCAATCACCACTTCTCACTCAAATGTTTAAGGCAAATCAGAAGTGAAGTCCATGCCACCGGTATTAAAATCTCCTCTCCTGGCTGGGTGCAGTGGCTCACGCCTGTAATCCCAGCTCTCTGGGAGGCCAAGGCAGGTGGATCACCTGAGATCACGAGTTCGAGACAAGCCTGGCCAACATGGTGAAGCCCCGTCTCTACTAAAACATTAGCTGGGCATGGCAGCACATGCCTGTAATCCCAGCTACTCAGGAGGCTGAGATTGGAGAACCCAGGAGGCGGAGGTTGTGGTGAGCTGAGATTGCACCACCGCACTTCAGCCTGGGTGACAGAGAAAGACTCCATCTCAAAAAAAAAAAAAAAAAAAAAAGATATCTTCTCCTTTATATTTCTCTGGTCCCTCAGTCTCCTGGGGCTTTTTCACTCTTTTGCTCAAAACAAATGCCTCATCCCCTCCTTCCTGCTCGCATCTCTGTCCCCAGTTCCTTTGCTTCTCCATGCGGCACGCTACGTACACCTTAGCACATTGCCTCAACTCTCTCCACCTCCAAGAAATATGTATTTATATTTCTCTAAGAATCTGATCACGTAGTATATTCCTTTCTTCTTCCGATAAAGCAGGGTTGGAGAAGACGCCAAGACAAAGGGAACTGGGGAGCTGTGAACTCCTGCACATAAATAATTTTTATACCATCTCATAGAATTAAAACACAAGACTCTTTATTTTCTCAAGTAGTATCTTGGTATATATAGTTTTGAAATTTCCCAGGAGTTTAAATAAAACCTTTTATATGGTCCATAAATTGTGATATTAGCCCACGGATGGCATGGGAAACACTGTAATTTTTTCCTGGCCAACAAAATTATTCCTAGCATCATTGCCAACTCAGTACAGTTTATAACCCTCTGTGGATTTTTTTTTCATTCCAGTACTTATTTATATTTTAACAGTCATTTGACCAAAGACTCCTTTTTTTATAAACTTAACTGAAAACATATTTTTTGCTCTTGACATAGCCAAGAATAGCCAAGTGAAGCCCGTTTCCATGCACTATTATAAGATAAGAATATTTACTACTGAATATACTTACTCTGTAGGGAACAAGCTTGGAGACTATACAAAGTCATAGGAAATTTAGATTTGTTCATTATAAATGCTAATTGATGAGGGAGATGGCAATAGACTGTCTTTGGCATGTCGAAGTAAAATAGAAGAAATATCCCGATAAAAACCAACATCCTACTACTATTTTTAAATTATGAAATTAAATGGCAGAAATGCCTTGGCCTGAATTCCCTGGAGCCCAGACACTCCGATTTGATTTCTTGATCCGTTTCAGGATGTGAGTCACTTCCTAGATTTCTGCCTTCACATCACCCAGGTGAATGCTGCTCAGCGCCCAACTCACCCTGACGGTGTCCTTCAACCTATCTGACCTCCAATGGGTGACTCTCTTTTCTGTTAGCCTCTTGAGTGCTTGCCCCCTCCTCCTACCTTCTGTACTAGTTACTATCAGATTTAAGCTAAAACAAACACTAAAAGCAAAGATAAAAACACTAGTTACTGCTTCACCTAGAACTCTTTGCTTATATCACCAAGGACTTAGAGGAGAGGTGCCTAGGCAGAAAACCCATTCATCTGAGCACCTGTGACAAGAAACAAGAAAGTGGTTGCTTTAGATGAAGACAAAGATGACACCAAATTGGAAAATTCATCATTGCCACAATTTCTGGCATCCACCAAGAGGGTGGAGTTGTCCAAATTAAAAATCAAAACAATTGAAAATGGAAATTGAAAATCTCAATCTTGGGCTTTATTCTAGCTGTGCCCTTGATCTGTGGTGTAACTCTACAGGGAACAGCTTCTCCCTCACGGAATTAGATTGATAAGTCCCAGTGCATTGTATTATTCTCATTTCTTTCCTATCATTTGGCCAAAAATGGTGCAACCATCTCACCTTCAGCAGGAAGACTACTGGAAGTAACTAGAAATCAGGACAGCCTCCTGACTAGCAAAAGTAATTACACAAAGCAGAATCACACAGTCACGACTCTGTGTCAGAAAAACACAGATGTCCTTGGAACTAAAACCATGGAAAACACGACCACCAATTAGTGTTTCTGAGTCACAGCACTATGGACAATTTCATATTCTTGTTTACTTCAATTTTTCTAGTTTTTTTTCTACAGAAATCTATGTTACTCGAATAGTAAGAAAACTGTAAAAATCCTACGACAGTTTTTATCTTGTTTTTTGGATAAATTGGTGATTTTTAAAACCACTCTTCTATTCTAAACTATATACTGTTTTATGTAAATTAGTAACATTATCATTACAACTATTGACAGATGACCTGCTACGGGTTACTTAATCTTCAGAAATCCAGTAGGTGCATTACTGTGTAACTCAGAAACACAATCGTGATTTTTATTAAGAGTTTTTGGAGGGCTTTCTTGTTTGCTACAATTAAAGGCCTGTGTTGTGCAAATTCCACTTACAGCAATGATCCTCTCTTTTCAGCAATTCGAGTGTCAAGCAGGGAGCTAAGATGTAATGGTTTCCTTCAGGTTGCTCCTAAATGACCTGATTTATTCAAAGAATGCAGATATCTGACCATCCTTGCCTTTCCATTGGAAAGCTTTCGGTTATAAATATTTTAAAACATAATTTCATTGATTAAAAATAATCATTGTAATTAAAACAAATATTAACAAATCAAAAGGAGTATACGATGAGACAGCTGTCTTAGATTTTATTAGACAATGTACACATTCACCCAAAAGTATCACCACAAATCAAATTTTATAGTGACCATGAACTGAAAAAGCTGTTGATTTTACTGCTGTCAGATTTCTTTGAGTTTCAGCTGTTACATGAAGATTTAGAGCACTACGTGCAGCTCTGCTCACAACAGCCAAGATGTGGAAACAGCTAAGTGTCAGCTGATGCATGTGTGCATGCGCACACACACACACAGAGTATTAGTCAGCTATAGAAAAGGAAATCCTCTCATTTGCAACAACACGGATGGCCCTGGAGGACGTTATGCTAAGTAAAATAAGCCAGGCACATAAAGACAAATACTGCATCACCTCACTTATACATGGAATTTTAAAAGTGAAACTTGCAGAAAGAGAACAGACTGGTAGTTACCAGCAACTAGGGAGTTGGAAAATGGGGAGACATTGCTCAAAGGACACAACATTTCAGTTATAAGAGGAAGAAGTTTTGGAGACCTAAGCTACAGCATGCTGACTATGGTTCATAATACCACGTTGTATACTTGAGATTTGTTCAAAAAGCAGATCTTACATATTCCAGAAAGAAAGAAGAAAGGGAGGGGAGGAAGGCAGGAAGGTCTGGTACTTGATAGCACCACAAGGTGACTATAGTCAATAATAATTTAATTGTGCATTTTAAAATTACTAAAAGAGTATAACTGGATCGCTTGTAACACAAAGGTTAGTGCTTGAGGGGACAGATTCTTCATTTACCCTGATGTGATTATTACATATTGTATGCCTGTATCAACGTATCTCATATACCCCGTAAACATATATACCTGCTATATACCCACAAAAATTAAAATTAAAAATTGAAAGAAGAAAAAGAAAAGAGAAGGGAACAGAAGGGAATGAGGGAGGGAGGAAGGCAGGCAAGGCTGGCTGGCTATGTTAGGTGATGGATAAGTTAATTAGCTGGTTTGTGGTAATCATTTCACAATGTATATGTATATCAAACCATCACATTGTACATCTTGAATATATACAATTTTTACTTGTCAATTATACCTCAATATAGCTAGGAGACAGATTAGGGCACTGTGGAAGCTGCTGGCCACCTAAGACTGCAATGGGGATCATAACAGCACAGCAGATTCTCAATTAACATCTTCAATAGGTTATCGGAAACAGCAACTTTAAGCAAAACGATGTATAATGAAACCATTTTCTTTCCCCTCTATCAACAAAACAATGTTGAAGGAAACAACATTATTCCAGGACCAGCTATACATTGTTTCACTTAAAGTCACAGTTTCCAAGAATCTACCAAGAACGTTAAGTGAGGACCTACTGTACCCATCTCATAGGGCACAGGGAGGATTTAATTACATAATTATGTACATAGGAGTCTAGAACAATGATGGATAGGCCCTAAAAACGCCACATGAGTAACAGTCATTGTCCTCGGGATCACAAAGCTCTGTGAATCTATGTCCTCATACCCTCAACATCCTCTTCTCACCCTCCCAGCTCAGGCTTGAACCCTAGAAATACGTGTTACAGTGAAGTTAGATAACTCCAACCTCAGAGTTATGTGGCCTTAGGCTTATTCATCCATCCTGAAATCTGTTAATGCAACCTGGTCCAAGTTTGAACCTGAGCCTTACTGCTTTATATTGCAAGCCTAGCACATCTATAAAATAAGCACAGTTCCTGGCCTGCAAGGGTGCTTTAAGGCTCTATCTAAGTCAGTGTGTATAAGAATTATACTGTAAAACTTGGTACATCACAGGCATTCCATGCATGGTAAATAATAGCATTGTTATTACAATTTCTAAATCTAAAGAAGGCACTGAGTTAACTGGGAGTTCTTTTGTTTCCCAGATTTCCTACCCTTGATATAGCCATGGAGAAAATGTAAGAAAAGGGCTCTGAAAACCTTGCAGTTTTTCCCTAGTGGAAACAGCCAGTGAGGATGTCAGAGAGGTTTGAACCAGGGCAACTCCATCTTGAATAGGAGCTGGGCAATATAAGGCTGAGACCTACTGGGCTGCATGCCCAGGTGTTTAAGGCATTCTAAGTCACAGAATAAAATAGGAGGTCAGCACAAAATACAGTCATAAAGACCTTGCTGATCAAACAGTTTGCAATAAGGAAGCCAGCCAAAACCCACCAAAACCAAGATGGCAATGAGAGTGACCTCTGGTCTTCCTCATCGCTATACTCCCACCAGCACCGGGACAGTTTACAAATGCCATGGCAACATCAGGATGTTACCCTATATGGCCCACAAAGGGGAGGCATGAATAATCCACCCCTTGTTTAACATATCATCAAGAAACAACCATAAAAATGGTCAACCAGTAGCCCCTGGGGCTGCTCTGTTTATGGAGTAGCCATTCTTTTATTTCTCTGCTTTCTTAATATTAACTTGCTTTCACCTTATGGACTGCCCTGAATTCTTTCTTTTTTGAGATCCCATCTTATGGGGTCACAGGGAGGATTAATTGCATTATTATGTATATGAGAGCCCAGAACTTGGATTGGGTCTGGATTGGTCTTGGACTGGGTCTAGATTGGTCTTGAATTGGGTCTGGATTGGTCTTGGATTGGGTATGGATTAGGACCCCTTGTCAATAACAAGGACTCCCCTGTGAAACAGCTAACGCTGAAGGAATGTGAGGTGTGTATGGTGATGTCAGCTTTCTTGTCTGAGTCCTGGCAGGTTCAGAAACAGGAATGCCCCTGGGGAAGGAGCAACTAGCTACATGTGACCATTTTACTCTACTGGGGGAATTGAGACAAATACCATTATAGGCTGTGATGTGTGTATTACCAGGCATTCCCAGATCTCAAAGCTATCACTACAAGCTAAACCTCAGACATGGAGTTTAGCAAAATAAATTGTACCCATCGAAGTGCCCCAGGGAAGTTACTTCATATGCAATGGTCAGCTTACCTTGCCTAGGCTTCATCAAACTTAATTATTTGATTTATGAATGGTCAATATTATTGACCATCCAGCCGCCCATAAACTCTTTCACTTAATGAAACAGTGGCCTATTAGCCCACATGTTCAATAAACAAGCATTGAAGGGAAGCAGAATCTGTGGGGACAGCCAACGAGAGGCAGCCAGACTCTCCTGGCTCCGTCAGCAACCTCCCAAAGAGGTAAAGATTTCACTTTGAATCTATAGATGCCTTGTTGGGTTTTGCATAAAGAAATTACTAGAGTAACTGGACCTTAACTTAGTTCTTCTAAATAGCAGTGAATATTTGAAAGCTTCAAGGACACTGCTGCAAACTTTGCCAAATATATACATACCTAGGAAAAAAAGAGCATATTCATCCCATAGACTACTCAGCATTCCAGCCATACTCCAAGTCTTATAAATGTCAATGAAAAGAATCAAACTCTATCAAATATTTGCAGAGATTTATTCTGAGCCAAATATGAGTGACTGTGGCCCATGACACATCCCTCTGGAGGTCCTGAGAACATGTGCCCAAGGTGGCTAGAGGGCAGCTTGGCTTTATACGTTTTAGGGAGGTATTGATGAGAGATCAATCAAAGACATCTGAGAAATACATTGGTGTGGTCGAGAAAGGAAGGACAATTCAAAGTAGGAGGCTTCTAGGTCATAGGTAAATTTAAACACTTTCTGGTTGACAATTGGTGAAGTTTGTCTAAAGACCTGGGATCAATAGAAAGAAAATATTCAAGTTAAGAGAAAAGACTGTGGAGACCGAGGTTATTTCGAAGTCTTGTAGTGGCTGCCCTTAGAGAAGACAGATGACAAATGTTTCCTTTTCAGACCCTCAAAAGGTGCTAGACTCTCAGTTACTCTCTTCAGGACTGGGAAGGCCTGCAATAAAAAGATCTAGCTGCATTAATAGAGATTCTTTATAGATGCACATTTTCCCCCACAAAGGTCGGCTTTGCGGGGCCATTTCAAAATATGGCAAAGAAACATGTTTCGAGATAAAATATTTTGACTTTCTTCTTTGTCACATAATGTTATGCCAGAGTCAGATTGGAAAGTAACTCACAATATATAGGGTTAAACAAAACACATCTGATGAAAATTTATGGTTGGTAGGGCATGACTCCCAGACCCCTTAGATACTTGGTCAAGATAAAAAAAAAATTAGAGCCTAGTTTTCACAAAACAATTAATTCCTGTGCTGCTGGATTTGCTACTCCATTAAAAAGGACATGGTTAGAAGTGACACCTTTTGCAGTGCAATAATATTCAGTCCACAGCAAGGAAACGAGGGGTTCTTTAAGATGATAACCCCAGCATGAGCACAAGGTCTCTGTGTGTCTACTTTCTTTGAAGATTTGCTGGATCTCACATCTGACAAAAAGATCCAACCCTGGGCCATCATCCTAATGAAGCGTCCCCGTAGTCTGGCAGGTTTCTGCACTCTCCTCCCTTCCACTATAATCAAACTGTAACCTAGGAGTTCTCATTTTGAGCGCATACAGCCAAGATCAGAGTTTAATACTTGTCTCTTGCTGTCTCTGAACAGATTGTGAGTTCAGTCTTGCAATATAAGAACACTTTAAGGATTCCAAGACTCTTTCATTCCTCACTGGAAGTGATGCTTGAGACTTGCTTTACAAACCCTACAACAGCAGGCAGCAGAAATCCCATTCTACCTCACTCGGCATGTGGTTCTGAAGAAAGCTTTCTACAAATAGCAACCTGAGAATGTCAGAGGTGTGTGAACCAGAGTGACTCCATCTTGAATAGGGGATGGGTAAAATAAGGCTGGGCTGCATTCCCAGATGGCTAAGTCCTTCTAAGTCACAGAATGAGATAGGAGGTCAGCACAAGATACAGGCCATAAAGACCTTGAGAGGTTGCAGTAAAGAAGCCAGCCCAAACCCACCAAAACGAAGATGGTGATGAGTGACCTCTAATTGTTCTCACTGCTATCCCACCAGCACTGCTGTGACAGTTTACAAATGACATGGTAATGTCAGGAAGTTACCCTTGATGGTCTAAAAAGACATTGATTGTAAGGTCTTTTAGGCTGACTGACGGACCTATGGACACTGTGGTGACCCCTGTGACCTGCACATACACCTCTAGAGGGCCTTCTGGAATTATAAAACCCAAAGTAACTGGAAGACCATGAAATGGATCATCAACCGCTGCGGTGCCTAACTAACTTGAGACATTCTTCTATTGTTTCCTATTCTGGCCCCGATTGATAAGGCTATTGGACTTTATAACTGACTTAGGTCAACCTTGTGACTCCAGACCCTATGACCTCCTCTCAGCTTGCAAAAAAACTGCCCTAAACTATAACTTCTGTAACTTTCCACTGTTTACCCCAAACCTATAAAACCAACTCCTACCCCACCATCCTCCAATGACTCTCTTTTCGGACTCAACCTGCCCCCACCTGGGTGAATAAACAGCCACATTGCTCACTCAAAGCCTGGGGGCGGGGGGGTCTCTTCATTCAGAGCACCCATTTTAACATTAATAACACATAACCAAGAAATAACCATAAAATGGGCAACCAGCAGCCCTCAGGACTGCTCTACGGAGAAGCCATTCTTTTATTCCTTTACTTTCCTAATAAACCTGCTTTTACTTTACTCTATGAACTTGCCCTGAATTTTTTCTAGTGCAAGATCCAAGAACCCTCTCTTGGGGTCTGGATTGGGACCCTTTACAGTAACAAGAGCATTCTATTGCACTATGTTCACCACCCACGTACTGCTAAGTACTACTAGTTTTGTTCCTTAATTTACTCAGACATTTCGTTTAAGCCCCTGTATCTACATAGGTATGTGTGAGGGCTGGAAGAGTCTGGAAGGCAACAGTTATTAGCAAATAAATAGTGGAGTGGGCCAGGCCAGGGTTGCTCCAGAGTTTGTGTGGCCCCAAGCCAGGCCTGAATTGATCTTTAAAGGTTACAATCGCCTGGGAAAATTTGGTAATCTGGAAGCCACTGAGACATGCAAGAGAACTGAGAACTTCTGAGAATGTTTTTTTCATTTTGCTAAATATTTTTAAAATAATTTTATCATTTATGAATTAATTCAGTACTCTTGGGTCTATAATATTCACTGTTTGGCATGAATTATCATTTAAACATATAAATAACTTATACTTTAATTTGGTTTGCCTGGTATTCCATAGTTGTAATTCACGGAAAAATTGAGAAAAATTACAATGCATGCCCACTCAAATAGAAAACTTTTGTAACAAGGAGAGGAGGGGGAAGCCATCATATAGAGTTGTGAGTGACAGCATCTGTATACTTCCATGTTATGAAAAGAAAGATTATTAAAATTGCTGGAAAGTATATTTTTACATTTACCTCTGCAACTCCTCAATTTATTAAAACATAAATGAAATCTCGAGCAACTGGAAGGTGGCTGCACTTCACTTTTGAAAGCAAAAGGCAAATGAAAACAAAGTAATCTTATATTAAGGACTGATATTATAGCACTTATTGTAACATCCAGAAGTATATGCAGATGACACATGTTCTGCATATACGGAACTGTCAGCTATATAAGATGGTCTTCAAATATTAAATAATGGCTGGGCGCAGTAGCTCACCCCCATAAGCCCAGCACTTCGGGAGGCAGAGGCAAGTGGATCGTGAAGTCAGGAGTTCAAGACCAGCCTGACCAATGTGGTGAAACCCCATCTCTACTAAAAATACAAAAATTAGCTGGGCATGGTGGTGGGTGCCTGTAATCCCAGCTACTAAGGAGGCTGAGGCAGGAGAATAGCTTGAACCCGGGAGGTGGGGTTGCAGTGAGCTGAGATTGCGCCACTGCACTCCAGCCTGGGCCACAGAGCAAGACTCTATTTAAAAAAAAAAAAAAAAATTAAATAAGGACTGACAAAGACCATTTCAGAAGTTCCATTAATTTTATGACACCTTGCCAGAGTATTAATTGGTCAAGGTATTGATACCAATGAATGCTATCAGTACACGTGCACCTCAGGTATGACCCACTGAGCTCCACAGATGAATCCGGAAAGGAATAATCTGCATGAGTTTGGTTCAGTAGATACCATGCGGTTTCACCAAAAGCTGAGGAAGAAGATGCTTCAGTCTATAGCCAATAAAAATCAATCAACCAAAAGGCAGAAATTCATAAATGTATATAAAAATAAGTAGGGGAAAGTGTAATGGGGAACCGGATACTTACATAAGTCTAATGGTATTACCTGACTAAGTACTATTCACTCCAAAGGGAGCAACGGCAACTTTACAATAGAGAGAGCTGATAGACACCATCTTAACCATGTGAGCAAAGCTACTATCACCAATATTGGGGCAAACAGACACGTGCCCCTGATATGACGCACAGAGAAGGACACAACATCCCGCCTGTTTTATTCCTACCAAAAATACAGAACCTAAATTTACTTAGGAGGATGTATCAGACAAGACAAACAGACATTCCACAAAATAAATGGCCTCTACTTTTCAAAAACGTCAAGGTCAAGATGAAGACAGGCTGAAAAACTCTTCTAGCTTAAAGGAAAACAAGCTATGACAAATAAAGGCAATATGTGACCTTGGATCCTATCACAGACTGAAGAAAATAATGCCTATAAAGAACATTACTGTCACCACTAGAAAAAACTGAATACGGTTAGATTGTGGATTAAATGATAGTACTGTATTATATCAATGTTAAATTTCCTGATTTTTGATCATGATAGTATGATTGTGTAAGAGAACATTCATGTTTTATAAAAATATACGCTTAAGTATTTAGTGGTAAAGGGGTTTTGCTATCTCCAATTATCTCATATAATTCAGAAAAATTAAATGCACTTGCACATAAACTTATGTATGTGTGAGTATACACGACACATACACACATAGAGTAGGCTAAAATGTAAACAAGTGGTGATTCTTGTTAAAGGGTATCCAGCAGTTCCTTGTACTAATCTTGACACTTTTCTGTAAGCTATCAAAATAATATCAAGAAAAAATCATTTCTGGAAAAATTTAATACACAAATATTTATTTGCATCACAGTGTGTCAGCTGGGCAGAATTTTACAATTTCTCTAGTCTGCTCTAGCTCTTTCAAAGGATACTGGCTGCCATCTTACTATATTTGGACATAGTCACTTGAGTGGCTACTCTTAGCCAAGTAAATGTACAGCCTTGAAAGGGTACTTTTCTTGGAGATCTCAACAAAGACCTCAAGCAACATGATGAAGTAAACAGTTTATTGGGAAGGAAGGACGAGTAAATATTCCAGAAAGGTTACAGAACATCAAACATTTTAGTTTTTGAACTGTATGCCCTATTTCAATACATGTGAAATATTCCCTCCAAAAAAATGCAGCACATTTTTTAATAATGGGCATCCATAAGCTGCCATCACATCATTATTGATTTTAAAAATCAGACCAGCTAAAATCAAGACAGCTCTGTGGTAGCATTATTTTTTTTTCAGATATGTATATACTTTTCAGATGCAAACAGAGAGATAAATGCTTTTCTCAACATCAAAAAGAGCAAAGCTAAAGTTCTCACCTACAGATTTGTCCACTCCTTTATTCGATGAGCATGTTATGATCATCTGCTGGGGGCTCAGCAGACAAGAAAAAAACAAATCTTCAAGTCCTTCTATGTGCCATTACTCGGCCTTGAATATCCAGTTCCTGGCTCTCAAAAAGGCAAGCGAAATCCACATGCACAGATCAAACTCTTGATTGATTCCCATGCCCTCCTCCCAAGCCTGCTCTTCTTTTCTGTCTTTCCCATATCAGGAAATGGTGACTTCATTTTTCTAGTTGTTGAGGCCCAAAACTCTGCAGACAGTCTTCAATCCTTTCTTTATTACACATACAGCATCTATTTCAAGAGCAAATTGTCTGTTCTACCTTCAATGTATATCCCAAATCTGACCATTTCTTACGACCTCTACCTCTAACTCTCAGAACTAAGCACCATCCAATCTTACCTAGATGATCAAAATCACCTCCGCCTGGTCTCCCAGCTGTGCCCATGCGTCCCGTGCCTTTGCTCGCACAGAGCCCAGAAAGATCTGTTTTCAAAGGGAGGTCGATACATTAGTGTGTAGGGATGCCATCACAAAGTACTGCAGTCTGGATGGCTGCTTAAACAACGGACATCTATTTTCTCACAGCTCTGGAGGCTGGAAGTCCAAGACCAAGGTGTTGACAAGGTTCATTCCACTCTGAAGCTTCTTTCCTTGGTGTGTACATGGCCACCTTCTCCCTGTGTCTTCACCTGATCTGTCCTGTGTGTGTGCATACCTCTGTGTCCTAATCTCCTCTTATTACAAGGATACCAGTCTTCATGGATTAGAGTCCACCTATAAGCCTTTATTTTACGTAAATTACCTCTTTAAAGACCTATCTCCAAATACAGCCACATTCCAAAGTACTGGGGGTTAGGATTTCAGCATATAAACTTTGGGGGAGACACAGTTTACCTCGTAAAAGACAACACACTCCTCTTGACAGCTTTCAGTGATTCCTCTTAACACTAAGAAAAAAAGCCAAAGGTCCTAGAGTGACCTGCTAGGTCCTACCTAATCTAACCTCCAAGACCATTCTGACCTGCATCCATTATTCTCCTTGCTCCCTCAATTCCATTCACACCTGTCTCTTTGCTTTCCCAAAACTGTGTGATGCACATCCCAGGCCAAGGTTTTTCCATGGCCGGCTCCTTCTGCCTGGATCCCTCTTCTCCCAGAGAGTCACATGATTTCCACTTCATTTCCTCTAGGTCTCTGCACATATCACAGTACGGTCCTCCCCAGTCACTCTCTATATAATAGCAAACAAGCCCCAGTGCTCCTGAGACAGCCAGGTGGGAAGTGTTCCCTGGCAGAGCTTCTGAGCGACCTGCACACTGGGAGGAATGCTCACTGGGTTGGAACCTTAGGAAGTTTGTGTCATTTGCATCGGGGAGGAGCCTGGCTCGTCCTCTTCCCAGGTGGTACCTGGAATTCAATCTGTGAGGTGGGAAGCACATTAGCAGGACTCTGGCTTTGCAGAGGGTCCTTGTTTCCCTTTTTTGCCTTTTTGCCCAATGTATTCGATTCTTTTCTCACCCTTCAAAGTGTCTGTGAGCCTACTCTCTCAAGTCCATGTGACAAAAACCCAGCTGTTAGCTAAACTAGGGAAAAAGTCTTGCAACACTCCTTACCTCTTTCCTGGTTTACATTTTTCCACGGCGCTTAACACCATCTGACATTATATACATTTACGCATTTATTTCCTTATAATCTCCTTCCCCTACTCAAATGCAGATTTCTTGTGGCAGAAAAATCAGTCTATTTTGCTGACCACTTTATCCCCAGCACTTAGAACTCTGCTTGGCTCACAGTAGGCACTTGGTAAATATTTATTGTGAGACTAAATAAATGCGTTTATTTTATTGGCTTGCACTCCAGACTTTGGGATAAATATCAAAATAAGTAGCATATTTCTGCTTTCAAGTAGAAGAGTTTTTTTGTCCTGAGTATTAGTTAACACAATTTTTCTCTTTTAAAGAAATAACGGGGAAAAGCAAAATTTTCTTTAGTTCTGCAAGGTGACCAAAGAATATTTTCTAGCCTATTAATTCCCTCAAGATACTGAACAAGTTCTATGATAGCATGTACTTTTTTTGTTTTTTGTTTTTGAGATGGAGTCTCTCTCTGCCGCCCAGGCTGGAGTGTAATGGCTTGATCTCAGCTCACTGCAACCTCTGCCTCAGGGTTCAAATGATTCTCCTGCCTCAGCCTACCGAGTAGCTGGAATTATAGACACCCACCACTATGCCCAGCTAATTTTTGTATTTTTAGTAGAGACGGGGTTTCACCATGTTAGTCAGGCTGGTCTCGAACTGCTGACCCCAGGTGATCCACCAACCTCAGTCTCCCAAAGTGCTGGATGTACAGGCATGTGCCACTGCACGCGGCTACATGTACTTCTTCATTATAAAGTTCATGAGCCATAGAGAAGACGTTTTAAAAATCGTTATGCCTGGTAAGTGGTGTAATTGTCCCTCTTTACAGAACTAAATCAGCCACAGAACATGCCACTGCTCTAAGGGTATTTTAAGGTTTCCTTTTTTAGACTGTAAATATATACAACTCCAGTGGCATCCGCCCACTCCTGTTGATTCTGCCTGGATAATTTCTATTTACACCACTGGTTCCAAAGTTTTCATCTCTCAAAAGAGACCTCCGTGGGCCCAGACGGAATAGACTGAAAGACCCTAATAGGTTATATCACTTCATCTAATGGTATTCAGCCACAGCAAAGGCTGAAAGCCTGAAGTGGAAAGGAAACCCTTAATTCTACCCCTAATTATCATGATTAAGTAGAAGCTCTGGCATTTGATTTTCTTCTTTCACTCAGAACCCTTGCTGTCTTTCACTATCCACAGCCAGCGTGCTCAGAAGGCTTTCTGCTGTAGTGAGCTGAACTCTCGGCCTGACAAAAGCCGCTCTCTCAGCCACACAGTCTACTTGCAGCCAAAGGAATCCAGGCACGGTTTCCCTGAACACATCAGGCCATTCAAGCCCCTCCACCCCTAGGTTTTGCCCAGCATGTTTCCACCACAACGAAGCCTCTTACTTGGGTATCTTCGTGGCTAACTCCATTTTCATGACCCAGCTCAAGTATCTCCTTCCTAAGTCTTCTTTCTTTTTGACTCTTTTATCTGCAAGCTGCTCCTTTCCCTAGACTTCTATAGCATTTAGCTAATACCTGAATATTAGTGTTGATCACTTTGTCAGTTTAGGTTTTGCTACAGTAAAAATCAACACTCCAAATCTTAACTGTTATGTAAACAAAGGCTTCTTTCTATTTCAGGTGAAGCCTGCTCAGGTAATGGTGATTCTCCAGGACCAGCCTGATAAGCTGTAGCTGGACAACTGGGAATGTGGGGTCCATTCTTTGAAATAGCAGAGGAGGAGAAGGCTGGCCTAGAATTTATGCTGTCTCTTGCATGCACAGCTCCTTGGCCAGAAAGAATCACTTTGGTCATGCCTAACTGCAAGGGGAAAATCTGTGCCCAGGTAAATAGCTTAAGATAAGAGCGAGCATTACAAATCTGACCATAACTAATTTCGATGTACCCAGTCAAAGACAGTGTCTCCAACGAGAGGGTGTGAGCATCTTAATCAGGGGAATCATGGCTATTCTTCTCACTGCTGTAACCCTGGTTCCAAAAACAGTGCCTAGAACTGAAAACATAGCCAGTAAATACTGAATGGATGAATTAATGGTTTAGGCTAATTGAGACCAGCTGCCTGGGACTGAGGGAGAGTCTAGCTTCTCCAAAAGTAGAAGGCTGCCCAGTAACAGAAAGAAATCAAGGTTTGTTGGAAAAATAAAGGAGATAAAATGGCTACGGAGGAAGTACCAGTGTTCGCTGTAGCACTTCAGAGAAACCTATTGATTGAGGGAAGGGATGGATCAGAGGATGGGTGGATAGAGGGTGGGAGGGATGGGGGTACATTATTTCCCTGTCCCTATTGCCGCTGCTTCTGCTCTTGCACAGATCACCATCATGATCACGTGATTATTATAATGGCTCTACATGCATGTCATCGTCTACCACTGTTTTTCTCCCTCTCAATATATGATCTACATTGATATGAGAATCTCTTCTAAAGCTCAGATTGAATCACGACATCAGCTACTTCTCTTTTTGAAAAAAAATTATTCTATAATTTAAAAAAATTACCCAGTCCTTCATATGATGTTCAAGATCCTTCGCAATTTGATTGGAACATGTGCACCGCTACCTTCCTCCACCTACGTGGTCTTCCCACACACACCCAATTCACTTTAGCTCCACTGTACAACTGAAGAGTGTGTATCTCCACACTTGAGGTCCTCTGCTTAGTCTTCTGTTTCTAACAGACATCTAAGTCACCTATTGCTTCCTCCCTAAAACCTTCCCAGAACTCTTCAGACAGAATTTATCACTTTCTTTTATAGTTCTCCAATTATACATAGTGCATATTTCTGGAAAAAAAAACACTTCAAACTGCTTTGTATTTGTCTTTAAACTATTAGAGCTGGGAAAAGGATTCTCTAGTTTTGTATATGTATCTGTTGTATTGTGATGTTGTCAGAGACGTTTGAACCAGAGCAAGTCCATCTTAAATGGGGGCTGGGTAAAATGAGGCTGAGACCTACTGGGCTGCATTCCCAGATGATTAAGGCATTCTAAGTCACAGGATGACATAGGAGTTTGGCACAAGATACAGGTCATAAGGACCTTGCTGATCAAACAGCTATCAGTAAAGAAGCCGGCCAAAACCCACCAATGCCAAGATGGCAACAAGAGTGTCCTCTGGTCATCCTCACTGCTACACTCCCACCAGCGCCATGACAGTTTATAAATGCCATGGCAACATCAGAAAGTCAACCTATATGATCTAGAAAGGAGAGGCATAAATAATCCACCCCTTGTTTAGCATATCATCAAGAAATAACCATAAAAATGGACAACCAGTAGCCCTTGGGCTGTTCTGCCTATAGAGTAGACATTCTTTTATTCCTTTACTTTCCTAATAAGCTTGCTTTCACTTTAGGGACTCACCCTGAATTCTTTCTTGTGTGAGATCCAAGAACCTTCTCTTGGGGTCTGGATGAGACCGAGAGTGATATTTGACTTTCTTGATTAGAATAATGCACAGCATATTATAAGTAGTCATTCATGCTTTCATTCAACAAGTGCTATGGAGTGCCAAGTATGTGCCAGACCATGAACAAGACAATTAACATTCATAGAAATGAATTAAATCCTAAGTAGACTTCCATTCGCCCATAGCCCTTTGTCATTTTCACAGAGTACATAATGCCACGTGATGGTTAACTCATTAACTGGTTTCACAATTTAATGTGAACTTCATTATCTTGTCCAAATGCCTATAGCACTCCTGATACACAGTCTTAGAACAAAACAAAGACCCTCACTGTGAATACTTCCCAGATAATATCTCATATTCCTTTCCCAAGAGACTAGGTTGCCACTCTCTGAATTTTATGGAACTTTTTATTGGCCCACCTGACCTTTTGGAGACACACTTGTATTGGTGACAAGATGCAGAAGTTGGGCTCCCTGCGTTTATTGCTGCTCATATCCCATTACTCAACACGAAATGTTTGTGATGTTTTTAAGATGATCCTTAATCTTTTGAATGGCCACATAAAACTATTCTTGTGTACACTGGGGCTTCCTTTCACTTCTTTGTAAGGCACTGATAGAGAAAAATGTACATGTTTTCAAACAGCTCCCATTTTCTTCACAGTGCGGAGGTTGCACATCGAAATGTGGACTGCGTTTCCCTTCGGTGGTTTTAGTAGCACAGAGCTAGCACTCCACAGTAAACCATCATTCCTATTTCAGATCCAGCCCCTGAACTCCCATTAAAGTTAATGGAGACAATTACGTCCGTAAACCAAAGAGAAAAGAAACCCCTTCATTTGTAAATTAGCCCCATTCCAGTGGATTTTCTATGTCAAACCAAGAAAGAATAACATGAAAACATGTCAATCATGAGTCCCTCTATTTAATTGTCTGAAATAAGTGTTGATCTGGGAAGCTTACCATTCATTCCCTCTTAGAAGAAAAGGAATAAGGAACTCTTAACAGCTGCTTGGGACATCGGTCTGTAAGCTTTCCCTATTTTCTTCCTAAATGGTTTTGGTAAATACTAAATGGCCAGTCTGGTGACTGCTTTTGGTGCCCCCATAAATTCTTGTAGATCAAGTCCCAGTTTCCAGAAATCATTCCTTATGGAGATAGATTGGCTTTCCTCTCATTGTGCTCATTGTTTACTAGAACGAATGAGAGTAGACATCTTTTTAAGATGATTAAATACTGAAAAGCACTTTTCTCCTTCCTATGAATGACTGTATGTAAGAACAACTGCATCTAAATTTGGTCCTCATTTAAGAAAGTCATAGGTTGACTACCAATGATAGGACTGAAATCTCCAAGAGCACTGGCCCAGAAGAGTATTTGGAATTTATCTTAGGAGTTTCTTCCTTTCCAGGGAAAGACACTCAACAAACAACCCATTGTCATTGAGATGTGGGGACCAAAGGGAAGCTTCTGATACAACAGTCAAGATTCACCTGCCTAATTCTCCCTTAGAGGAAAACTAGTGTGTTTCAAAAGTGAAATGAAGTGTGGAGATTTATTTCCACCTACAGAAGCTGTCGTCCATGCAGCATTCCCCTAGGACATTCCATCTTCATCTTGCTACAACCTCCTTTGACTATTCTCCTCCCACACCACAGTGACTAAGAATATAACTCAAACAAGAACATGCATTCTTTTCCCTCTGGGCACTTCGCTCTCACCAGGGATGTGCTGCCTCTGGTTAATAATTGCCCTATAGCTAAGGCTGCTTGGTCCTGACAGCCAGAAATCCCAACAGGTTAACAGAGGAGCAGTTGCCTTCCCTTGTTCTCATTAATTCTGTCTACATTCAAAGTCAAGCCCATTATACTTCAAAAAGATTCTTTCAAACCCAATATTAAAGTTATAGAAAGATAATATACATAGATATTTACAAGATATTTTATAAAGATACATAATTAAGACAAAATTTAAGGAAATTAAGACTTTCAAAATGTTAGTAAGGATGATTGCAGCATTACTGATACTAATGAGAAATTATTTCTGTTGTATTCACTACTGAGTAGCCTGTGTAGTTTATTATACAGCAATCATTAAATATTTGTTAAATTGATGAATGGTAAATAACTTATGAGTCTTTCCTAGTTTAAAACATCAATTCCTTTTAGATCAGAAATATAATTCTCCAATAACGCTACAAGTCAGAACCAAACAATACCTGGAGGTATTGAGTAGAGACAAGTCCACGGGACGCTGCCGGTACTGATATGGGTAGTGGTTGCATGAAGATAAACACACACACACACACACACACACACTCATTCATCCAGATGAACATTTATGATCAGTGCATTTTATGTACTTGATTGCTTCTATGATATCTTCAGTTTTTTAGAAAGTAGATAACTATGGTATGATGCTTCTAATCTATGTGAAAATCTGTTTTGTTCTCCACTGAGAAGGCCCTTCTCTACTTCTGCTTTTTAAGGATCCTTTATTCCTGGGCCTATGTGTTTGCTGTTTGCTATTGGCCCTATTTTCCATTAGCTCTTGCTTAAATGATTTATAGTTCCAGATAATTGTCTGACTTCATTTTGCTTTTCTGAAAAACAAAACCCATAAAACTTGAAACCATACAACAAAAACCCTAAAAAAAAAATACATAAATTGTCAAACACATTTGGACACGCTAGAATATGATTTTACAAAAATATATAAAGTTGATCACTATTCAATGTTCTTAGAATCCTACGACTTCTAATTAAGGAAGCAACAAAAATAACACAGAAACCCCCTCTCTGGTTTGCAATATTGATGGGCCCCTCTTGCCAAGCAACTCTCTACTCTACTTAGAGAGCTCCTAAAAACGTCAGACCACAGTCACCAGTGAACGTGCTACTATGGATGGAAACCCCCTTACAATGTGACTTTGAACTGGCCCGATAGCCCCTTTCTCCAGGCTTCAATCTCTCCAAAACATAAGAGGCTGCAATTAGATCTGAGGTCACAGTCAATGCTGTCTTTCTCTGTTTCAGTAAAAGATGAATTTTAGTTATGTTAGCAGTACTTCTGAAGTCTTCAATTTGGTTGAATAACTAGATATTGTACAACTATTGACAACAGCCAAAATATGGACTCAATCTAAGTGCCCTTCAATGGATGAGCAGATGAAGAAAACGTGGAACAAAAAAAATGAAATCCTGTCATTTGCAGCATCATGGATAAAACTGAAGGTCATTAAGTGAAATAAGCCAAGCACAGATGGACAAATATCACAGGTTTTCACTCTAAGTGGGAACTGAAAAAGTGGATTTCATCAATATGGAGAGTAGACTGGTGGTTACCAGAGGCCAGGAAGGGGTAAGGGAAGGAGATGATCCAGAGGAGTTGGTTAATGGTACAAATATATCATTGGCTAGAAGAAATAAGACCTCATGTTACACAGATCAGTAGGGTGACTATGGTTTACAATATGCTATTGTATATTTCAAAATAGCTGGAAGATATGAATTCAAATAGGTCTGGCATAAAGAAAAGACAAATATTTGAGGTGATAGGTATCCCAGGTACACTGATTTGATCCTTACAAATTATGTGAATGTATTAAATTATCACATGAAATTATATACATATTCTATGCATCAGTTTATGAAAAGAATAACTAGAATTTGTTTTCTTCCATTGTCTACATAAAAATAATTTAGGTTTCATTTCCCAAGTCAATAATGCAAATGATTGTTGTCTCCTGTAATAAAGGTTTAACAAATACTAGTTAGAGGCAAGGAATTTGATTCTTTGTTACATGGCAACAAACTGAGTATACTTTACTATCTCTCAATAAATATTAATTACTTTGTAGCTATTAAAATTAGTATCTCCAGTGCCCCAGAGTTAATACATTACTACTAAGTAAGCAGCTCATCTCCATTTTAGAAGCCTGGATTATCTCTAGAATCTTCCTAGAGTTTATAATCAGACCACCCTTGATGTTAATAAGTATTAATATTTTGACCGAACAGGATGAAAACCAGGAAAAGTCAAAAGTAAAGGCTAAAAGTCAGCTCTGTACTTGTTCTATGAACTTAAAAGGCCAGAAATAAATGAGGCATATCACATTAAGCTCCTCTGCACTTCCATACTAATCTGCTGGCAGGATTAGTTTGGTTGTTTTAAAGGAATAATGAGCTCAAGATACTGTCTTAACCTTAAGCTGGAATTTCTTAATATTGATTTAGTGTCACCAGGAACTAAATGGACTTGTGCTGCTAAGCTGAAGATACCTATTATTTCTTCATCATCACCATCTTTTTCAAGAATCTGCCTCACCCACAGCTCAGAGGGGGCAAACCCACCTATGACAGATTCTAGAATTGGGGAAAGTGGCACCCGACCTAGACCAGCCCATGAGATCCTTCCATGCAGAAATTTGAAAGTGAGGAACAAACTGTGAAGTCATCAGATGGTGTTGAGTTGAAAACATGACCATATAAAGTTGGGTGCCATTTGGCATATAAAAACCAATACAAGGTTAAGTCATGGTGATCAGGAACCAGGAAGCTGGCTGAGAGAGCAGGTAACTGAGTGGGGAATATTACTGATCATAGAGGAAAGATTTGACCCAGAAAGAACAGGTTAGAGACAACACATGCCTTATGGCATCCTGGTCCCTGTGATACAATGCTATACCCCTGACTGCTGGGCTTGTGTGTGTGTGTGTGTGTGTTAGTATATTTAAAATTGACACATAATAATTATACATATTTATGGAGTACAGCGTGATGTATCAATGCATATCTGCATTGCATAGTGACTGCTACTGGGTTTTAAAAGATCATCTGTAGTCTTAATCAATCCCTACTTAGCTTTGCCATTGAAAAAGTGATAAATATGAGTGTTTATAGCCTCATCCTGTCTCTCACACTCATCCACATACATGTTTACACACACTCATACAACTGGAATGTAGAGCCAGTACCAAATTAAAGAAGGCAGAACGATTAGACTTGATGTGTATTAGAAAAGAAGAAAGCTACTCAAGGTGGGAGACTGCGCTAGAGAAATATACCCAGGACAGACTGTACAGGGAGAAGTTTGAGATACTTTGAGAGAATTAAATAAGACTAAAGGTAGTTAGTATAATGAATGAGACATTAGAAAAGAGTTTACAATGTGTTTACCATTTATTTAAATGGAACCCTTTTTTGGAACTCTTCAGGTTGTTTTGGTAAACATTTCATGTTCCAAAGCCTTCTTAGGAAATAATCTTGCATTTCTTTCTTAATGAGATCCTATGCTGAGACTGGACAGAAGGCAGTCCAGTGTTATTTGGGTTATGGCAAACCCCAGTCTCTTTCATAGACGAGGGTTTCTCAACAGGACTCTAATAGCATTTTTAATGGGACAATTCTTCATTGTGCAGTACCATCCATTAGCTTGCAGTATGTTTAGCATCACTCCCCCCTGGGCACCAAATGACAGAGCATTTCTCAGTCACTCTGACAACTAAACACACTCTGCACACATTTCCAAATGCCCCCAGGAAAGGAGGATGTCCCCAGTGGTGGAACACCACTGATCTAGACATTAATAAGTTGGTTTCCACTCATTGCAATGTAACAATTCCTGATGAAGACACTGACTCATAAATAAGGTTATCAGAATCATTTTAATTCTTCCCTAAAGCACTCAACTCAATGATATACAGGATCCTAGATAGCAAACATGATGCTATTTTTTTCATGATGGACAAGGATTGCAAATGCAGCATAAGATATTATCCTCCTAGTCTTAACACAAAATACTGAAACTGAAAGTGAGTAATGACAGCTAACGTCAATGGAAAGATAGTAGAGGAGGCCTTTCGTGAAAAGAATGTGGTGGATGGCAAGGAGAAAACGGGCCTCAGTCTAAAGATGAGGTTAAGAAGGTTCATGACCATTCAGTATGATATTGGCTGTGAGTTCGTCATAAATAGCATTCCCTTTGAAATCTGGCACTAGACAAGGATGCCCTCTCTCACCACTCCTATTCAATATAGTATTGGAAGTTCTAGCCAGAGCAATCAGGCAAGAAAAAGAAATAAAGCGTATTCAAATAGGAAAGGAGGAAGTCAAATTGTCTCTATTTGCCCATGACATGATTGTATATCTAGAAGACCCCATCGTCTCAGCCCAAAATCTTCTGAAACTGATAAGCAACTTCAGCAAAGTCTCAGGATACAAAATCAATGTGCAAAAATCACAAGCATTCCTATACACCAATAACAGACTTAAAGAGAGACAAATCAAGAACGAACCGCCATTCACAATTGCTACAAAGGGAATAAAATACCTAGGAATACAACTAACAAAGAATATAAAGGATCTATTCAAGGAGAACTACAAACCACTACTCAATGAAATAAGAGAGGACACAAACAGATGGAGAAACATTCCATGCTCATGGTTAGGAAGAATCAATATCGTGAAAATGGCCATACTGCCCAAGGTAATATACAGATTCAACGCTATCCCCATCAAGCTACCAATGACCTTCTCCACAGAACTGGAAAAAGACTACCTTAAACTTCATATGAAACCAAAAGAGAGCCCACATAGCCAAGTCAATTCTAAGCAAAAAGAACAAAGATGGAGGCATCACACTACCTGACTTCAAACTATACTACAAGGCTACAGTAATCAAAACAGCATGATACTGGTACCAAAACAGAGATATAGATGAATGGAACAGAACAGAGGCCTCAGAGGCAACGCCACACATCTACAACCATCTGATCTTTGACAAACCTGACAAAAACAAGCAACGGGGAAAGGATTCCATGTTTAATAAATGGTGTTGGGAAAACCAACTAGCCATGTGCAGAAAGCAGAAACTGGACTCCTTCCTGACACCTTACACTAAAATTAACTCCAGATGGATTAAAGATTTAAACATAAGACCTAACACCATAAAAATCCTAGAAGAAAACCTAGGCAAAACCATTCAGGACATAGGCGTAGGCAAGGACTTCATGACTAAAACACCGAAAGCATTGGCAACAAAAGTCAAAACGGACAAATGGACCTAATTAAACTCCAGAGCTTCTGCACAGCAAAAGAAACAATTATTAGAGTGAATCGGCAACCAACAGAACGGGAAAAAATTTTTGCAATCTACTCATCTGACAAAGGGCTAATATCCAGAATATACAAAGAACTGAAACAGATTTACAAGAAAAAAAAAAGCCCATTCTAAAGTGGCCAGGGGATAGGAACAGATGCTTTACAAAAGAAGACATACATGAGGCCAACAAACATATGAAAAAATGCTCATCATCACTGGTCATTAGAGAAATACAAATCAAAACCACATTGAGATACCATCTCACACCAGTTAGAATGATGATCATTAAAAAATCTGGAGACAACAGATGCTGGAGAGGATGTGGAGAAATAGGAACACTTTTATACTGTTGGTGGGAGTGTAAATTAGTTCAACCATTGTGGAAGACAGTGTGGCGACTCCTCAAGGACCTAGAAATAGAAATTCCATTTGACCCAGCAATCCCATTACTGGGTATATATCCAAAGGATTATAAATTGATCTATTATAAGGACACATGCACACCAATGTTCACTGCAGCACTGTTTACAATAGCAAAGACTTGGAACCAACCCAAATGCCCATCAATGATAGACTGGATAGGGAAAATGTGGCACATATACACCATAGAATACTACGCAGCCATAAAAATCAATGAGTTCGTGTACTTCGTAGGGACATGGATGAACCTGGAAACCATCATTCTCAGCAAACTGACACAAGAACAGAAAATCAAACACCGCATGTTCTCACTCACAGGCGGGTGTTGAACAATGAGAACACATGGACACAGGGAGGGGAGCATCACACACTAAGATCTATGGGGGAGAACTAGGGGAGGGACAGTAGGGGATGGGGAGTTGGGAAGGGATAACATGGGGAGAAATGCCAGATATAGGTGATGGGGAGGAAGGCAGCAAACCACATTGCCATGTGTGTACCTATGCAACAATCCTGCATGTTCTTCTTCACATGTACCCCAAAACCTAAAATGCAATTATATATATATATATATAAAAGAAAGTTCATGACCTCAGAAAGACAAAATTAGAGTGAATCCGTATGCTATTGTTTAGATGTTTACCCCACCAATATTTGCGCTGAAATTTGATTCCCAGTGTTGGAGGTGGGGGCCTAATGGGAAGTGCTTGGGTCATGGGGGTGGATTCCTTATAAATAGATTAATGTCCTCTCTACAGGGGTGAGTGATTTCCATAAGAACTGGTTATTATAAAGATCCTGGTGCCTGTCTCTCTCTCTCTCTCTCTCTCTCTCTCTCTCTCTCTCTCTCTCTCTCGCTTCCTCTCTCACTACCATTCTTGGACAAATAAAGGCAAGTACTACTTCGTAAGATGAGGCTCTTAAAAACTGTGGTTCAGCAAAAACGCATTTGAAAAATAAGATTTGTGTACTTCTCTCTCTACTTTCTACAGTGTTCTTCTCCCAGATAATCACATGAGCCACCTGCCTACCATTTTCATGGCTATGTGAAAATATCAGCTTCTCAGTGAGGCCATCTGACCAGCCAGTTTGAAAGCGCAACCTCCACTCTGAGCTCATCACTGTGTTTCTCTTCTCTTCTCTGTTCTTCACCACAGCTCTTCTCACCATTCAATATACTGTGCATTCACTCTTTTTTTTATCTAGGTGGAAGGCAGTATCCCTTCACCGGGAGGTAAGGGATTTTTTAAAATCTAGGTTGGAGGCAATATCCCTTCACAGGGATGAATGGAACTTTCTTGTCTTTTACTCAATGCCTAGAAGAGAACTCACCAATTGTAAATAGTTAATAAATATTTACTGAATGCCTGAATGAATAGATTTAAGAATAATTCAAATGAATAGATACATAATAAACACACAGAGAAGGATTAAAGAAGGCTACAGACATAATTTCACCAAGGGTTCTATCACTGTATGTCCCAGTCTGGTTTTGACTGTGGGGAAAGACCACAGGGCGTGTCCTCCTCGATGCCACCTGTGTCAGCAGGAGCTCATGGAGCAATACTGCCCACACCTCATCATTTCCAATGGCACCAGTAGAGAGAGAAGAGCATTCTTGCATTCCTTCATTTAAGCATCACGTCTTGAGGGCTTACTATGTGCTAGGCATGACGGGCACTGTGCTCTAGTGATACAGTCTAGACCTAGTCCCTGCCCTGCTAGTGTTTGCAGCCTCGTGACCTAGTCCCTGCCCTGCTAGTGTTTGCAGCCTCGTGACATAACTGAGGAGCAGCCTTGGAGAGGAGGCTCACAGGGAAGCGTGTGTGGAGGATCTGGGAAGGAAGAAGTGGGAGAGAGAATTATCCTGCCCGGAGCCAGGACTGGGAAGCTTTCCCTCTAATTGAAGCTAGATAATCCTCTCTGTTGCTTGGTTTTCTTTTGTTTCTTCTTAATTATGATAAAATGTACACAAAATTTATCCTTTTATTGATTTTTAAGTGTATAGCTTAGGAGGATTAAATACATTCACATTGTGCAACCATCACCCCCATCCATCCCCAGAACTTTTTTCATCTTCCCAAACTGAACCTCTGTAATCATGAAACAGCAACTCCCCATGTTTCCCTCTCCAGCCTGTGGCAACCACCATTCTACCTTCTGTCACTGTGAAGTTTGACTGCTCTACAGACCTTATATACATGGAATCATAAAATACTTGTCTTTTTTGTGTCTGGCTTATTGAACTTAGCATAATATTTGTAAGGTTCATGCATGTCTTAGCAGGAATCAGAATTTCATTTCTTAAGGTTAAATCATATTCAATAGTCTATATGTACCATATTTGTTTGTCATTTATTGATGGATGCTGGGTTGTTTCTATCCTTTGGCTGTTATGAATAATACTGCTATGAACATGGCTGTACAAATAATTCTTCAAGTCCCTGCTTTTCTTTCTTTTAAGAATATATCCTGTTTCTTGTCTTTAAGGCAGACAGTATAGGTTCACGTTCATGTTCACTGGCAGGTAAAGATCAGTCAGACATTAAATTTAAAGTTGATTCTTCCCATTCACTTGTTTGTGATATTTGCTCAGAGCGTATTCATGTTATCTGCATCAACAGATGAAGCCAGAGTCCTCATGACTTAACACAATTAAAGGTCTAATGTGGTTGGTGGAGACTCTTTTCCATTTGGTGACTCAGGGATTAAGGATTTCTCCAACCCATCCATGCTGCTGCCATCTCAACAATGTTCAGTCACTGCACCAGAAGAAGAAAGAGATGGCTCTTGACTGTCCTAGCCGAGAAGTGACACTGTCCATTTGCCATAACTAGTCACGTGGCCTGACCTAACTGCAAGATAGTCTGGGAAACACAATGGAGCTGATGTAACATTTAGCAAGCATGAACCGTCTGTGCCACAGTGCAGTGAAAGGATACTGCCTTCCACCTAGATTTAAAAAAAAAAAAGAGTGAATGCACAGTTGGGCTCAGCACATCATCACATCCGGCTGACCTATTCAAAGGGGAAATAGACAGGAGTCTTTTTAAGAATGTTTATGTGGTGGACAACTTTCAGGTACTCCAGTCTAAAACCAGGCCGGGCATGGTGGCTCACACCTGTAATCCCAGCACTTTGGGAGGCCAAGGCGGGCAGATCTCTTGAGGCCAGGAGTTCGAAACCAGCCTGACCAACAATGTGAAACCCTGTCTTTACTAAAAATACAAAATAAACCAGCCAGGCATGGTGGCGTGTATCTGTAATCCAAGCTACTCAGGAGGCTGAGGCATGAGAATTACTTGAACCCAGGAGGCAGAGGTTGCGGTGAGCTGAGATGGTGCTGCTGCACTCTGGCCTGGATGACAAAGTAAGATTCTGTCCCAGTCAATCAATCAAATAATAATAAAACCAAAAGATCTGTAGAATTGCCCTACTCTGCTCTCCCACCACTAATCCTGACTCTAATCATACAAAAACTACTTTAAACAAAGTGTTCTCCAGAGTGGCATTTTGGAAAGAGTCTAAGCTAAAGATGTCAGACAGCCAACTGCAGTCACTAGGCAGAGAACCTCAGCTCTATGTCGGGATTCTGAGACTGCAGCCCACCGAAGGGAGGCTTCATGGCACGGTGTGTACAGACACAGGGAGCAGGAGGAAGACCCTGTGTGCCCGCGTGGGGAGATCCCTGCACTAAATTCTGGGCCACAGTTGCATGATCTCCTCAAGTACAACCCCTAGTAAGCAAAATGTGGGAGGCAAAGATCACATTTAGATGAACCTCTGTCTAAAGTATCCGAAAACAAATGCAACATAAGATTCATCTTAAGAGTAACAAAACCTTGAATACCCCATTTGCTCTGATGTGATTACTAAACATTGCATGCCTGTATCAAAATATTTCATGTGACCCATAAATATTTATGCCTATTATGTGTCCAGAAAAATTAAATATTAAAAAAGGAAAGATTACTTCTGATAACACAAAAAAAAAAAGTAAAAAAAAAAAAAGAAACAAGAAGAGTGGAGGAAGAAAATCCAATTGAGCTCTTACCGGTCCTGTTATTCTGTTCTGAATTTTAAAACTTCCTAGTTGAGAAGACAAATGAAAAGGCTAATAATGAAGTTAAAGTCAAGGCTGCAAAAGAAACCCACCCCCACAACCACATAAATGGCATGATAATGTCTGGGTGTTGCCTCAGACCTCACAGTGACTATCTTTGTATGAAGCATAAAACAGACCGATTCAGAGAGAACTCAAAATGTACCAGAAAAAAATAATCTGGACCCTGTTGAAAAATGAAATCTATTTCAAAAGCTTCAATCCTCCCTTTACTGCACTGGCCTGTAAGTGATTATGAATTTAAGAGTTGTGTTTCATTATTAACTGCAATATTTTTCAAAGCTATTATACTCTAGGTCTGGCGACCACATTTGACTTAGGTTTAGTGGTCTGCTGCAGAGAGAGATTTCTTTTTTGAAGATTTTCTTTTATTGGGATGAAGACAAAAGGGAATCGAGATGGATAGAAATCATAGCTTTCATCCTTAGCGAAGAGTCATGGCTTCTAGAAATATCCACCACCTGTTCCTATGAGAGTCATTTGACAAATTTCTGTTGAGCACCCATATATTCCAGGCACTGTTCTAGACCCTTGGGATACATCAATAATTAAAACAGACAAGCAGCTTGCCCTTCTGCGCTTTCCTTTCTGGAGAAAATTCTAAAATATGACTTTAGATCCTCTTCAATTATTTGACCTACTGATTTTTGTTTAGCAGAAAATTTTGTGACAGCATTGAGGGTTGGGAAAGAGTTTTCAGGCTGGGTGCAGTGGCTCACACCTATAATCCCAGCATTTCAGGAGACCGAGGTGGGCAGATCACCTGAGATCAGGAGTTCCAGACCAGTCTGACCCACATAGCGAGACCCCATTTCTACTAAAAATACAAAAAAAACTATCCAGGTGTGGTAGCGTGTGCCTGTGATCCCAGCTACTCAGGAGGCTGAGGCAGGAGAATCACTTAAACCCAGGAGGCAGAGGTCACAGTGAGCCAAGATTGTGCCACTGCACTCCAGCCCAGGTGACAGCAAGACTCGGTCTCAAAAAAAAAAAAAAGAGTTTTCAAAAAATTTTCTGGTGTTCCCTTAGAAACCATCACTAAAACTGTCATCTTGCTTCTGCTTGTAGTATTGTGGAAGCATTTTGTTCATATCAGAAATATATATGCAGAGAGTGTTCTGTGGTAAGGAATTGTGCTAAGAAGCAGGAGGGGATGTAAACATATGTGAGACATGTCTGCCCAGTTATCCTTTGATGGGTTCCACCCACACCACAGTTTCAAAGGAAAATACTATCACCTCTGTGTTACAATGGCCGGGCAACAGCATAGTGCCCATGGTACCTCCAGTAAATACAGAACAGAGCTGGGACTCTACCTTTCACTCAATTAAAGCCCCTTGTGGTTCAAATGTTTGTACCACAGAAACCAATGAGGAAGCAAAGGACAAATGGCAGTGGATGGGGCAGAAGGGTCTTTTAATCCTAGGACTGAGAAGCAGTGTTCTAAAGAGATAAAAATCCATCCAGCGTCACGAGAGGCAGAAATAGGATGCACACTGCCTGTCATCTGATGGTCAGAGACTATATATTGTTCTCTCTGTTCCGATCCGTCACTGAGGTTTTTATGATGGAAGGCTATCTTCAAGGATTGCTTTATCTCGATTTGCACATACTACAAGGCAATCAGAGCTGGAGGGAGCTGCCGTGTTTGTGCTGGAAGTGATAGAGCTGGCTGCAGGGGGGTGGAGGATGGGGGAGGTAGGAGAGCAGAGGGCTACTGATTCTGTTTTTCCAGCTAATCGACATATGGTTTGGGATCAAGATGTGGTCCAATGCTGTTAACGTATGTTCAGCAATAATACTTGAGCACATTTTGAGTACCAAATCATATTCTACAACTTTTTTCATATATTTGATGTTATCCTCAAATTTCTATTTTTAAGTTTGACAAAAAGGGGTCAAGAAAACATAAATGCATTTTGAGAGTTTTTTTTGTTTGTTTTGTTTTGTTTTGTCTGAGATGGAGTCTTACTGTCAATCAGGCTGGAGCACAGTGGCACCATCTCGGCTCACTGCAACCTCCGCCTCCCGAGTTCAAGCGATTCCCCTGCCTCAGTCTCCTGAGTAGCTGGGACTACAGGTGCCCACCACCACACCCAGCTAATTTTTGTATTTTTAGTAGAGACAGAGTTTCATCATCTTGGCCAGGATGGTCTTGAACACATGACCTCGTGATCCACTCGCCTTGGCCTCTCAAAGTGCTAGGATCAAAGGCATGAGCCACCATGCCTGGCCCATTTTGAGAGTATTTTAGACCTCCAAGGGTCTTGAATAATATTACTTTGATAGGCTAGTTATAAATAATTCAGAAACATATAGATAAAATTTACTTCTGTATATCAGAATTTAACACTAAGTAAGGAGAAATATTAAGCTCTACTCAGCTTGGTGGCAGCCCAATATTTAAAGAAGTGCATCAGCATGAACAATCTGGGCTGCTTCCCCTCACGCTTTGGTATGCATCTCTTTCTCTTTTTCTCTCTTCCTTTCAAGCTGCCTAGAACATGTACTAGACTTCAGGTATATTGTTAGGAATAATAGCCGGTAGCTTGAGGGACCCGCACATCAATTTCCCGGCAAGAATCGTGATTCCCCAGAGCTGCGATGTTCAGCAAATACGAACAAACACAGCAAAAATCTCTGCTGTGATCTCAGCCACACTGACGGAGGTTTTTCTAGCATTCCATCTAATTCCAACTTTCTGCTTGTTGGAGAAATGGATGGGGGTCAGGGGTGTGAGAGGAACAGCTTCATAACTGGAAGAACTCAGTAAAAAATGAAAATGTAGGTTCCCTTGTTCAATAACTATTAAGAATTTTAGGATGGCAACAGCAAAGCATTTGAAGAAGGCTGAGGAGTTTGGTCCAGGAAGCCAGCCCTGCATGGCAATGCGCTGAGGCATTTTTTCCCTTTAACATTTCTTTCTTTCTTTGAGACAGTGTCTCACTCTGTTGCCCAGGCTGGAGTACAGTGGTACAATCTCGACTCACCACAACCTCTGCCTCCTGGGTTCAAATGATTCTCCTGCCTAAGCCACCTGAGGAACTGGAATTACAGGCACCTGGCTAATTTTTGTATTTTTAGTAGAAACCAGGTTTCACCATCTTGGTCACGCTGGTCTTGAACTCCTGACCTCAAGTGATCCACCCACCTCAGCCTCCCAAAGTGCTGCGAGAGCCACTGCACCCAGCCACCCTTGAACATTTCTTTTCAGCTAATAAAAACAAGATGATGGCAGAATAATAAATGTGAACGCAGATTTAAAATGCAGTACGACCTGGGATTGTAATGGAAGGATTTGGATTTCCTAAGCACTGCTAACCAAAATCCAGTGACAGGATCAGTTATCAGCAAACATTTCGAAAGGAATCACCATACGGGGAAAAGAGCTAGAGCTGTAGACTGAGCCAGCTGAGATCTAATTAGCAAGAGGTAAGCAATTCACAGGAGTAGTGAGGCTATAGTTCTTGAAGCCATCTTGCAATTTTTTTTAATAGAGACTCTAAGGAGAACCATTAATGAAAAGAAAGGAATTCTCTTTAAACCTGATGGTGCTGTGTTGCATTAGGTTGGTGCAAATGTAACTGTAGATTTTGCCATTAAAGGTAATAATAATATGGCCAGATGTGGTGGCTCATGCCTATAATAGCAGCACTTTGGGAGGCCAAAGTGGGCAGATCACCTGAGGTCAGGAGTCTGAGACCAGCCTTGTGCTTAGCAGTGAGCCAAGATCGTACCCCTGCACTCCAGCCTGGGTGACAGAGTGAGACTACATCTAAAAAAAAAAAAGGTAATAATAATAACTCCAAGGAAGGTTTTAAAAGAAATGTTGAATCACTTCCAGGATGTTTAATATGTGGGTAAGTCTCTGCGTTTTTAATTTTAATGTTTTTATTTTTTTGAAACAGAGTCTTATTCTGTCCCCCAGACCAGGGCACAGTGGCACTATCTCTGCTCACTGCAACCTCTGCCTCCTGGGTTCAAGAGATTCTCCTGCTCCAGCCTCCCAAGTAGCCGGGATTATAGGCACCCACCACCATGTCTGGCTAATTTTTTTTGTATTTTTAGTAGAGACAGGGGTTCCACCATGTTGGCCAGGCTGGTCTTGAACTCCTGGCCTCAAATGATCTGCCTGCCTTGACCTCCCAAAGTGCTGAGATTACAGGCATGAGCCACCACGCCTGCCCGCTTGTGCAATTTTTTATTTTACCACATGCCTTATTCAGTGTTGCCTAAGCAGAGATCTCCATCTATTCCCTCACAGTTGCCAGAGACAATAAATGTGTAAAGCAACAGCTCCTGCCCTCTGAAGTCACCTCACAACAATCTCTTTCAAGGTGAGTCTTGAGAATAAGGGCACCTAATCTAAATGTGGGCATTGCCCACAGCATTTCTTTACAGAAATTTTGCACATGGCCCACTTTTATGTGTTTATTTTTAAAAGAAATATTTTTTCTGTGGATAAAAATGTGAGCGATAATATAGATGTATGCAGAGGACAAAACTGAAATCCCTCGGCTATTTCAGTCTCTTTTGTAAGCAGTCTGTTAACATCCTTTAAAATTTTTCTACAAGCTTTGTCATAGTATATTATAAAGAGCACTTTATAAGTTCAGCATTTTTTTACAGTTTCTCATTTGTCTTTTTTGTTTGTTTGCCTGTAGGGTCTATTAAGACTTGCTTTCAGAAAAAAAAAAAAGGGAGCCAGAAACAGTGTGTCACATTCTTTACACAGAATTCACTCTCATTTTTAAAGAAGAATGGATTCTATTTTTTAGTCAATCAGCATAAAGTGCTTTATTAAGCATTCAATTGTACCAGGTACTTTATCTTATTTATTTAAGATGGATGAACATGTTTTATGCATACATTTAAAAATTATCAAAAAAGCAACACTTGGTGCTTCATATATTACAGATAATAAGTGTTAATTCAGTAAACAAACTAGAAATTATTCAGTATGCCAAAGACTTGGCTTTAGATGAACTATCAGTTTAGTTGCATTCAGTAAGTATCTGTTAAGCATCTGCTGATGCTACCTTTACTGAGCTACTTAATGCAGATCAAAGGATAAGCTGGACTATGTCTGATCCGGTGCAAGCCGCTCCACTGAGTTCTTATAGGTGGTAAAATACACAAATACTACAGCCTAAATGAGGTACTAGAAGGAAAGAAGTCTTTCCTGGCAGAGGAGGCCAGATGACTTAGTAAGTCTTTCATTTCAAATCTATGTCATCGCATAAATAGCAGAGCAATGTATGACAACACAAAGACTTCCCTTCGTAGACTCCACTAGGGGACACTTCCCAGAAGATTGGAAAGTATTTCAAACAACATAATCTACACTTGTCAGATTGAGTGAGCAAAGGGCATCCGAGGACACATTCATTTTCTCTGACTTTCTTCTCTGGAGCTTTTTCAATTCCTTGCAAATTTTCAAGATTTGGTAGTTGGTGACTGATCCCAGAGCAAGAGCAAAGAATCAGGCGGGTCTGATGGCAAGAACCACTGGAACATTCTGCTTAGACTGAAACCATCCTAAGCAAGCCAAGCTGAGGAAATTGAGGCTGTATAGGAATTCGTACGGAGCCTGGCGTGGTGGCTCACACCTGTAATCCCAGCACTTTGGGAGACCGAGACAGGCGGATCACTTGAGGTCGGGAGTTTGAGAATTCCTACAGAGAAAACATTAAATTGGAAAGAAAAGTTCCATCTGAGCTGATCCTCATTTCTTTGTATTTTAATAAGCTGAGGTGGTATGAATGGAAGAGACTTCCTTTCGCACCACTGAATCTACTGCATTTGCAGGTGTGTTTGTACAGCTGTAATGTGCATGGGTATATGTGCACACCTGTGTATCTCTATCTTCAGCAAAGGGAGATGACAGGTTAGGGTGACCTAGAGGCAGCACCACATGGCCCTGCCGAGCAAGGCGGAAGAGATGGGGACGTCCACAGGAAGCCAGGCTGCAGGCTGCTTCGGCCCTGGGCACTACTCTTTCCTGCTCCAAGTGTCTGATGTCTCCTTCCTTTGGCCTTGCCTTTGCTCTGCCAGGCAAGGCAGCCCCAACGCAGACACTGTGGTCTGGGCAGGATTGAGTAGAGTGAAGTAGGATTGAGTAGAAGCCCCTATACTCTGCCCCTTCTTACCAGGTATTCCCCCATCTTTCTCAGGCCAGCGAAGCCTCCTGACCACCTAGATTTAACTGGACACATATTATTGGCCTCATCCTTCCATTAAGCACCAGGTTTCCCCTGACTAACTCTAAGACACTTCTAGATACTACAGGTTGATGCAAAGGTAATTGCAGACCTGGTCATTAGAAGTAATGGCACCTTTGCACCAATCTAATAGAGAAACCAACTTACGCTAGTGGCATCAAAAAAGGGGGAAGGGAGAATTTTTTAGAAGACTACAGGTGTATCTCATGGGATGGAAATGCATTCATTCATTTATTCACTCAAAAAAAAGTACTGAGTAACTAATATGTCCAAGGTAGAGTGATAGATGCTGTGGATTCATCGGTGAAAGAGATAGACATGCTTTCTGCTTCTACCTTGGTAAAGAGATAGACAGTAAACAAATCATCATACAAATATGAACATCATTGTAAATTGTGTTGCACACTCTGGGCAAAAGCCATCGGAAATTTTAGAAAGTATAACAGGGGAACCTAACTCAGATGTAGATTGCTGGTTCAGGGAAGAGTTTGCTGAGGAGCAGTAGATGACTTCAAGGATGAATTCTGCCAAGCCATTAAGCAAGAAATTTTACCACTGGGTGCAGTGGCTCACACCTGTAATCCCAGCACTTTGGGAGGCCAAGGCAGGTGGATCACTTGAGATCAGGAGTTCGAAACCACCCAGCCCAACATGGTGAAATTCTGTCTCTACTGAAAAATACAAAAATTAGCCAGGCATGGTGGTGCATGCCTGTAGTCCCAGACGCTCAGTAGGATAAGGCAGGAGAATCCCTTGAACCCAGGAGGTAGAGGTTGCAGTGAGCTGAGACTGTACCACTGCACTCTAGCCTGGGTAACAGAGCAAGACTCTGTCTCAAAAACAACAAAAACCCAGAAATCGTACCAGTTCAACATACACACTTTGAGAAAATAGGAGACCACTTCTCAATTGGTTGTATGAGGTCAGCATTACTATGATGCCAAAACTATATAAAACCTTACAAGAGAAGACAGCTAGAGACCTCATGGACATATGTAGTAGGTAGAATAAATGCCGTCCCCCCAACCAGTATGTCTGCATTCTAATTGGCAGAACCTGTAAATGCTACCTTACACCTTATATTGCCATTGTGATTAAAGTAAAGATTTGGAGGTGGGTTATCCAGTTATGACTGATGCAACCTTAACAGTTGTATAAGAGGGAAGCAGGAGGAGTCAGAATTAGAAGAGAAGGCAATGTGATGGCAAAAGCAGAGACTAGAGGGCATGCTTTGAGGATGGAGGAAGGGGCCTCAAGACTTAAAAAAGTTAAGGAAATATTCTTCCCTCTGAGCTCCAGAAGAACCAGTTCTGTCAGTACCTTGATTTTATTCCACTGAAATGGCATTTGGACTCCTGACCTCCAGAACTATGAGGAAAAAAAATTGCATTGTTTCAAGCCACTCAATGCACTATGGTAACTTGTTACAGGAGCAAGAGAAAACCAATGCAATGTAATTGTATGAATGTGCAACAAAATTTTAGCAAACCATGTCAACCAATTTATAAAAATTATAAATATCATCAATATGTGAGGTTTTCCCAAGAATTGAGATTGGTTTAACATTTTTGAAAAAAAAATCAATGTAATTGATCATATTAAAAAGTGTAAAAAGAAAAGCCATTTGACCATCTCAAACAGATACTGAATAAGCATTTCACAAAATTTAGCACCTGTTCACGGAAAGAAAGCAAACTTCTGCCAAATGGGAAATGAAGGAAATTTCTTCACCTTAATAAAATACATCTACTAAAAATCTACAGCTAATATTATAGCGCACTATAAAAGAAGGAACGTCTTTTAGAAATAACATGTCTATTCTCACCACCTCTAGTCAATATTGTACCTAGCCAGTGTAACAAAACAAGAAAAAAAAAAAAAAGGCATAGAATTGGAGAAAAAGAAAGAAATCTCTTCTTTTCACAAATGGCATGATCTAATTCTAAAACATCATTTTTAAAAAGCCTACTAGAACAACCAAGGAAGTTTATAGCAAGGCCGCAAGATACAAGATCAACATACAAAAAGTCAGCGCACTTCTGTATAGTAGCAATAAAGAACTGAAAATTGCGAAGTGAATTATACTAGAAACTGAAACGTTTTCCTGGGGAAAAAAATAAAGAAAACACGAATAAGTGGAGAGATGTATCATTTCATGGATAGAAAGACAATATGGTTAAAAACCTAGCAGGCATTTTTGGTAGAAATTTTCAAACTAATTCTGAAAGTCACATGGAAATGTATAGATCTATGAGAAGAAAAAAAGTTAGAGGGCTTAATATTATTTCAAAACTTACTATAAACCTATGGTAATTAAACTTTCTGTCCATTCAAACAGAATATACAGACTTATTAATAAAACAGAATAGAAAGTCATGAAATAGACCCATGCATACATGATCAATTAGTTTTCAACAAAGAAACTGAAGTCATTCAATGGAGAAAAAGATGTTCTTTTAACAAATGGAGCTCAAAAACTTGGATATCACAGGAGAAAAAATGAATCTCAACCTCAACTTCATACCCTATTAAAGAAATAATTCAAGATGGATCTCACATATATACA
>PVKP010010095.1:0-65835 GCA_004027715.1 Plecturocebus donacophilus
ACAGGGGAACATGTGCACTTCACTGATTCTGCTCCTTAGGAGTCAGGAGGGAACTAGGGAAAGAAACTTAAGCAGGGATAGAATTCCGGGCCCACACTTTGCACCTTTCCTTTAGAAACCTCAAAGGACTCTGTGTGTGTGTGTGTGTGTGTGTGTGTGTGTGTGTGTGTGTGAGAGAGAGAGAGAGAGAGAGAGAGAGAGAGAGAGAGAGAGAGAGATGTATAGAGGGGAGAGGAGTATGACAGGATGAGGTTCTAGGAGTCTGGTTCCTGCCTTGATGCCGGAGTCCTGGGGCAGCTGGACTCCCAGATCCGCTGCAGCCGCCGAGAGGACACAGCACCATGACGCTGCAGCCCTAAGAGGGCAGCCATGCTGCCGAGGCAGGACTCATGCAGGTGAGCGACCCTGATGGTTCGAATTTGCTGAGTCCAGTGTGCCAATCCATATGGCTTCCTTTGTTCTGCAGTTCAGTCCAATCCCGGTCCTCCCCCTTGTACCCACTCAGCAGTACTTCCTGCGATCAGAGCCTACCGCATGTACTAGATTGAACCCTTTGCAATTTCTGACATTCAGTTGTTTGGGGCCTATGAAATCTGTAACTGTGGTTCTTCTGTCCTCAAAACATTTAAAGAAAACTCCAGGCTAGGGAGAGGAGCAGATTGAGGCAAGGCAGAAGGGAAGAGCTAATATTGACCAAGTATGTCCCATGTACCAAGCATGTTACATTATCACAGTGCTAATTCTCCCAACATGAAGCCCCTAAAATGATTTCCCACATTTTACAGCTGAGCAAGCTCAGGTTAAGAGGCCACATGCTGAGGCCCAGGGCCGGGATTCAAACTGAGCCACAGACCCACTGCCACCCACAACCAGGTACAACCAGGGAAGTCCTGGCAGAGACGGGTGGTGGGTGGGGGGGAGCAGCAAGCAGTGTCTGCAGCTTCGAAAAAAGGGAGAGAAGGAAACATGACAAACTCGACTTCGCCGGTTGGGTCGGTTCAGAAGATCCCCAATTAGTAGGGTGCGGGAGCAATGCTCAGGGTCGCACCTGAAACCCAAAGATAGAAGGCCCAAAGGAAGAACCCAGGCAGGAAGAGACACAGGGCGGGTAGGGGCCTGGAAGGCGGCAGCGAGCAGAGCGGGGCGAGCGGGGGGACCAGGGAGGGGAGCCCAAGGTGGGTGTGGGCAGCGCCAGCCGGCAGCGAGGAGCCCGGCTGCAGAGTCTACTACGCTTGGCATCCGAGGCGGGCGGCACGGGGTGGAGAAAGTCCAGGAGAAAGTCTGACAACCGTGGGAAGCGGGGGAGAGCGAGAGAACCTGTGGAAGAGTGACGGAGACTGCGGCAAAAAGTGGAAAGGAGGGTTACAGGCACCGAGGGGGAGCTGGAGTCAGCCGCAAGGAGAGGGAGCGGGGGAGGAAAAGAGGCGGGAGAGAGACCCTAAAAAGCCAGCTAGACGCTGCAGCCGGCCGCTCTGGTGTAGGGAGGGAGCTTCATCTCAAGGACACTAAAAAAGGCAGATGGATGGTGCAGAAATGCGGGCGCCGCGGCCCGGGGCGGGCACCGGCCCGCTGCCCTCGCCCCTGGACGCGCCGGCTCCGCACCCTGCAGGCCCGGAGCGCACCCCACCCCCAACCCCACTCCCGGCCCAGCCCGTGCTCGGCGCTGGCATGAAATTGGCTGCAGCCGTAATGAGTCCGCGCCGCGCGGAGGAGGCTGAGGGCCCGCCAGGGAGCCCTGCGCGCCTCGTTTAGCTTGTTTATTGTTCAGGCCTAATTAAAACGTTCCACCGCGCTGCCTTTACATCCGCCCCCCGCTAATGAATTCTCGGCCGCCGGGTGATTTCGGAAACTGCCGCGGGCCGGAAGGGGGGTGGGAGGCGACGGGGCTGGGGAAAGAGTGAAGGAGAGGACACCCACGCACACTCCCTTCCATGGCCAAAGGAGCCATTAGGTATCTGGCGATTGGCTCCGAGGTCCGAGTGAGCGCCCCCAGCCCCACCGCCCCCAACCCGGGCCGACGCTGGAAGCTGCGGAAGGCCGCGCAGCAGGGCTCCGAGGAGCGGCGGCGGGAGGGGGGTCAGCAGCGAGTGTGTGTGTCCTGTGCCTGCGGAGGCCTGTGGGCCAGGAGGGTATTGCGCGTGGGCGCACCTGCCCTGTGAAGCGTGTCCGCGGAGCAGCCTGTGCGCGCCGGAGGGTGTGTGTGTGTGTGTGTCCCCGTCGGTCCGTCTGTCCCCCGCAGGGGAGTCTGCGTGGGGCGTACAGTGTTCTTGTTTCTCCTGCCGTAGCTGTTTGCCGTTTTGCTGCTTTCCTCCTTGTCACGACCTCAGCGAGGGCGGACGGAGCCAGTGGAGGGAGAGAGGCAGACGGCAAAGCTTGGGTAGCCAGAGCTCCCTACCGGCCCCACGCCTCCTGCAGACACAAACACACACACACGCCGCCCTCCGCCGCACGGAGCCAAATAAAGTACACAAAAAGCAACTGAGCTACCATCGCACATGACCACATGGAAACACACAAATGAACAAACGCATTCAGGCAGAGCCACATGCCAGTCACACACAGATGGGAAGACAAGGGCCTGGAGCGCAAAGCCACATGGCACAAAACCTGGATATACATGCCCTACACATGCACACAAAACACATGCAAACTTGAGGACACACCTACCCAGACAAGTGTGCATGCACACACACCCTCTACCTGACACATGCCAGTGCAACCCCAGTGGGCCCCAGTTTCTCTCATAGCAAATTCAGATCACGCAGCCTGCCTTCAAAAGCTGCCCCCTTCCCTTCCCCTTCAGGCAGGTTCCTGAATCCAGCTCTCAGTCCAGGCCAGCAGAGCTGTCCCCAGCCTCACCTATGGTTTGCTTAGCTGCCTCAGCACTATTAGCCAGAGGCACTCCTGCTCTTCTCCTAATCTAGTCCATGCCCTGGTGGGTTTCTCTTTCCACGGCCCTCTAACTCCCCTCCTCCCAGCAGCCTTCCCTGATGGACTAACTGGCTTGGATTCTGAATTTGCCCTAGTCATTTGCACTTGTTGATCTTTGCTGTGGTGAAAGTCAGCGGGGTAACTTTGCACCTCTAAACATAATGTTGGCAGGGAGGAGGACTGTAAGATCCCCAAGGGCAGGACCACTGTGACTCAATATTTCCGTCAGATGCCAGGCTTCATCCCTCCAGTGCCAGGCTGCAAACGCTCCTGGGAGCATGACTGCCCGGTTTTGACAGATGCAAAAATGAAATCGGCCCTCAAGCCGCCACTAGAAGATCTCCTTCTGTCATATCCTGCAAGGTTCCCTTTCAGGGTGGCCTTTCAGAGCCACTTTGGGGGAGGGCACGCCTCCTCTGTGTCCTCCCATTTCCACCTTCCTTTTAACTGGAAATACTGCTTCCCAGCTGGGGATCACCTGATTCTCCAGCCTTGATTCCTAACATTTAGCTGTTTTCAAAAATTAGATCTACCCCTAAAGGACACAAATTTGCCTCAGGTGCAGATGCTCAGAGCTGTACTGCAAGCTCTAAAGGTGATCCCCAAAGAGAAATTGCCAGGAATGACCCAGGCAACTGCAGCAGCAGCTGAAACCTGCTATGTTAAAGGAGATGGCCAGCATCGGAATAGGTTCTTTGTACTTAAAGAAAATAACAAGGACACCCTAAAAAAAAAAGAAAGAAAAGAAAAACTCATTGACTGACTGCCTCCCCAGCTCACTGCAGGGTTGTTTCATCAGGTAAACATGATGGGTGGATTCGATCCCGGCATCTCTGGGTAGATAGGTGCCCTGCCTGCTTTCTCTCCCCATCTCCCCTTAGTCCGCCTGCCTCTCAACAGCCCCCTCTCCATGCCCCTCTCACCTTCCTGCAGTTACAGCACTCCGCTCCCTGTCCTTTATACACACCCCACACACACTTCTTGCCCCCATCTTATATTTCTTTCTCTTTCTCTGACTGTCCTCTGCCAATTTCTCTACTCCCTTTTTCAATATCGTTTCCTCTCCCTCTGATCTCTGCTGGGGCTCTGCTATTCTTTTTCTTTGTCAGTCTTTCTCTAACTTCCATCTTTCTTCTGTTCTCTCCCCTACACCCCACCATAACTGCTGCAAGTGGTCCATGCAGAGGGAGGGTGTGTGGCTGTCTGGGTCAGCACCAGGCAACTCTGGCATTTTGAAGAGCTTGGGATTGCCGTGTTCCTGCTCACCCACATGCAACACACAAGTATGGGCCTCCCCTCTCACCTGAGTCCCAGGCCCTAGAAGGCCAGCAGAACCCTCAACCCAAAGTCCCCATTTCACCCTCTGCAACCTCTACCTGACCCTTCTTACTGCCTCCCCTCCCCACCCTCACTCTCATTTCCTCTCCTTGGAAACCCATCTTCTCCCTCCCCTTCTCTGCCTCCATCAGTCTACTGATACACTTCTGGTATATTCTCAGCCCTGGCCCTGGGTCAGTGTGTCTTTGGCTCGGGGTACATGGCTTTCAGTTTCTCCCTGGGCCTGGGTCCCTCTCAGTCAGTGTCTGTGGCTGACTGCTGTGGCTGGTTTCTGGATGGCTCTGTCCCTGTGTGAATCTCCAATCTTTCTGTCTGCTCTCTGGATGCTCCTGTGTATTGGCTCTCTCCGGTCTCTAGATCTGTCTCTCCTCGGTCGTTCCCTTTCCATGCGGCAGTGTCTCCGCTCACTCTGTCTCTCTTCATCTCCAGAGTGCTGGGACCCTCTCTGCCTCGTTGGTCCCACTCCGTCCGCCTTGGCTTGAATTTACTGGGTCTTTCTGTCCCTGTCTGTGTGTCCGTCTCCCCACTTCTCTGCCTCTTCGCCTGCTCCGCAGTGATGGGGATGGAGTGGGGGGGCTGGCGCGGAGGGCTTGGAGAGGGAAGGGGGCGGGCGGCCCTTTGTGTGCAAGATTGACGGCCGCGCGGCGCAGCCTCCGCAGCGCTGATTAGGATGCAGCTCGGGCTCCGACTGCAGCATTCTCCTCCTCACCGCACATTCTCCACACTCCAAGTGGAGGTCCCCTCCCTGCCTGCTCCCCTGGCCTCTCAGGATAGTATGGCTTACCCTGGCCCCAACCCAGTTCTCCTGCTGGGAGCCACTGGAAATTCTGGGAGGGCACCCGAGGGCCCCCTCTCCCACCCAGTTACCGACATGTCTTGTATATTCTGAAGGAAGGAATGAGGAGAGGTGGGAAGCTGACTGGAGGAGCTTTACTGGCAGGGGGTGTGGGAAGGCGAGGAACTGCTTGGGGGCGTTGTGTCCGCATTCCCAGCCCAGAAGCACGTTGACCCTCAGCCACACACGGAGCAACAAGTGCGGGGAGGAGATGTGCAGGTCTCAACGCAAGGAAGGGGCAGGAAACACGTGGCGTGCCTCTTTTATCCCCTCGTAGCACCTATAGACCTGCCCTGTACATAGTAAGTCCTCAGTAAAATGGTCAGCTCCTGTTTTATCAGTTCTCCCATAATCAATGTCTAAATCAGGGGACTCAATTCCTTTAAATATGCCTCCCGACCCACCACCACCAGCAACTCAGTATCTGGCCCCTGGACAATATCCTGGCCACACCTTCCAAGCACCCCAGTGATCATCAGATCTCAGCTCCAAATCCCAGTCATTCCAGCCACGGCTCCTCCAGCAACTGCCTTGTGTCCCTGCACCTTCCTCTTCCTCTCCCGCCCTTGCCCACCCCCATGCAGCTTGGCCCACTGGGTTTCTCCCCCAAAGACAGGCAATCGCTAATGAGCACTGACTGCAGGGAGGGGAGGGCCAAGGGCAGCCTGGTGGGTGGGAGGGGATTCCAGAGCTAGCAAATAACGAGCCGTGTCAGCATCTGTCAAATATGCCATCTCCTTCCATCATCCCTGCCTCCTGCCTCCTGGCTCCTGCCAATTCATCTCCCTGCCGACACTGACGGACTGCGCTCAGGTGCAACTGCCAAGAAGCCCAGACGCACAATGCCTGGTCTACTCCAGACCCATTTTCTCCAGGAATGTCACCAGACCCTGATTTTAAAACAGCCACCCTAGGAATCCAGGGTTGTAGATGAAACCCAAAGAGGAGGAAGAGAAATTGCCCTCTGTTCAATTTCAGCCCCTTGTTCCAAAACCAGAAGTTAAAACTCCAGGCAAAGGTGTAGAGTGTTAACTCTCCGGAAGACCTTCCCAGCTTTGAAGAGGCGGTCGATGCCTCCAACACTAGGGAAACGGGGGAAAGCTGCGGTTAGAAACCCAAGATCGCTACTTGTAATATACGCAATTTCCACCAGGGGGCGAGGAACGCGGCTCTGCGGAGGAGCAGAATCTTCTCAGCAGCGACCTGCGAAGGGCTCAGCGGCCACAGGAGGGCGGCAGAGAACAGAGCTCCCTACAGATCCAGACGTGGGCCCTGGATGCTGCCTGGAATCCAGGCGAGGCCAAGCTGGGCTGTCCTAGGCTGGGGGCATCTTCAGCTCGAGCAAGAACCCATGAATTTCTGAATTCAGGAATCCTTGCATCCCTTCTCAAGCTCTCTAGTCCCTGAAATGCCATCACCCTCCCCAGCCTCCCTTGCATTTCTCATTCTCCTAGCACTGGGGCTGCTGGCACAGAAGGACCCTGTGGCTCTTCCTTCATGGTATAGCAGATGACACCCACTCTCCTCCGTGACATTCCCTAGGGTCCCAGCTGATAACTGGAGCCAGAACTAGAACCCGTGACTTCTGGGTTCTCAGCACAGGGTCTTCCCATTCTGTCAGCTGCAGCTCCTGAAATAGAACCATACCCGACAGGCCACAACCAGACATCATCTCAAATCTGTGACTTAAACAATCCATGCCAAAGCTACACTGTTCTTGCATGTGTAACTGGTGCATACGTTAACCCAGGACACAGATGTGTGCTGTAGCCGCCTGGCTGTGCACCCCTCATCCTCAGGTACTTGGCCCTCTGTCCTTTCTCTTCCTACTTTCTGAACTGCAAAATAAGCTTCTCTTCTTTATAATTCGGGCTTTTCATGGTGGTTCCAGAAGCTCCTCAAAGCTGTAGACACAGAAGCCTTTTCCCAGCTCTAGCCTTGGTCCATCCTACTAGAGCCCTTTACAGCTGTAGGACAAGGCCTGGACATGACCCTCAGCCCTCTCTTCCCAGGCATCCCCTCACCTGGTCCCTTCACTGCTTCTCACCTCTCCCGTCCCTCTGCTGACCAACCTATGCCTCCTCCAGATTATTCTCACTGCCACTGGTTCTCCTTTCATCTCAAAAGCTGAGCCACCCAGGGAGGTGGGCACAGAAAAGAGAAAGGAAGAAAGGTAGGCGGGATTGGGAAGAAAATCTGTCTGCAGCCAGAAGAGGACTCTGCCCCACCTGCTTTACTCTCAGCTGGTAAGTTCTACTTTGAGTCTGACCTTAGTCCTCTGGCTAGTCCTCACTTTATCTACTCTCCTTGAAGCTCAAGAGCTACAGGAGCTGAGAGCAAATGACAAGAAATGGAACCGATTGTGTCAGGGGTATATGCACAAGCTTGTGGGTTGATGGGCTGAGTGTGTGTATACACGTGCATCACACACCACCCCTTCCCCATTGCCCCCCCCGACACAAATACTCCATGCCATCCCCAATCTAGGATTCCTCCTATACAACAAGAGGAGAAAAGCATCCCAACCTCTCAAACACCTTATTCTAACTTTCATCCACCAGGGGAAACCTAAAAAGACAACACCCTCCCTCTCTCTTTCCCCCCTCCCCATGTCCTTGTCCACTCTTGTTTTTAAGATTTCTACTTAAACCCTGTGGGATGCAGCCCCTACACCCCTTCCCCAGAATCCAGGAGGCACTACAGCCTCCTCCCTGCAAAGGACTGAGACAAACGCCAGTCACGTCGGGCCTCTTGCAGTGCCCATTCTGCTATGAATTCCCAAGGTCAAAACCATTCTGGTGTTATTAAAAACATAAATGTTGCATACCAGGCAGCGGGGGGAAAAATTATAAGGCAGCCAGACGAGAGGGAGACGGAGGGGCCAGTAATTGTCTTCGTCTTCCCAGAGTCAAGCTCCACAGGGCTGGAGCCGCACACAGAACATTGCTTTTTAATTTAACTCAGTAAGGTCAGCGGCAGCAAATGAGGCAGGGGAGGAATGGCACCTCAGAGGGAGGGCGCCGGGGCCTGCAGAGCCGGGGATCCTGGCCAAGATCTCCAAGAAGTGCCAAGGGAAGCAGAGGGAGAATGGCAGGGAGGCTTCGGTGACCCTTGGCTCACCGGAGAAGGCAGCTGGACCGAGAGGGAGTGATAGAGGAGCTCCAAGAATCATTATAAGAGCTTCTGAGGGCCTGGGATTTAAGTGGAAAGAAGGAAAAAGGCTTCAGAGGGACTCTAAGTGAGACAAGAAGGTTGATAGAGACAAATACCTCCATCTTCACTCTCCACAGTACCCACTCTACAGAGGAGGACAACAAGGCTCATGGTTGGAACTCAGAGGTTCCCTTCCCCCAGCACCTGTGAATCCTGGAGTCCAAGCAGAGAGAATTCTCCAGGGTGGTAGACCACTCTGTTGCATCCCCTTCTTCTCCAAGGATCCGAGGGGACAGGGGCAAGGAAGATGGCCGGAGAAACCGAGGTAGAGCTGCCCTTCCTCGGAACCTTCCTCATCTTCCCACTTTCTTAGGTGCCAGCTTCCCATCTGCAGCTCTGAGAGCTATATGGTGGTTCTCTGCATTTCCAGTGCTATCGGAAGGATTGGAGTTAGACCAGAGAAGGGACTTTCCAGATCAGCGTCTTGGTTATAGGAACAAGCCAGGATGCAGTAGAAAGGCTAAGAAATCTGGGATTTTCTGAATAGGACCGATGAATTTAGCATGATAGGATTAAGGTGGGAGACTCGCTGACTGGCGATGGAGAGCATCTGTGAGAAAGCCGTGCAGGAGTCACAGGCAGTAGCATCCAAATACACTTTAGGACTTACTGGAACTTCCGCAGATCAGACCTCAGCTCCTCCTGCTTCAGGTTCAGACTGTTTCCCTTTTAGGGTTTTGGTTTTTGTTTTCATTTTGTTTCTGTTTTAGGAAAGGAGGATTAGAACAATAGGTTTGGGACTTAAGGCCAGAGTTTTAATTCCGTCTCCATCCATAAGTGTCCTTGCTACTTGGCAGGTTTCTACTTCCCTGTCAGTCAGGAATTGGGAGACCCTAATGGCAATTTGGAAATCTGAGGTTTGCTACCCTCATAGTATACACCCCTGCGATCATCTCCTCCCTTTCCAGAAGCTCCCACTCTCAGCGCTGGGACCCCCAACCCTGCAGTTCTCCGTATCTGCCACAAGGTGGCGGCCAAAGCATCGACTGATCCAGAGCTAAACCTGGCGCCTCCCTGGAGCCAGGACCCTGGCCTCCACCCAGTCTCCACTCACCCTCTCCCCACCTGCGGGCTGCCTACCCCGAGGGTCCCAGGAAAGGAGAAGCTTTCTGGAAGGACTCCAGCTCTTCAGATAAATGGGCTGGGTGAGGATTGGGTGGGAGAAGGAAAGGGAACGCGCAAGGGAAACCTGACAAACACTAACGTGGAGGGCTTCCGTCGGGGAGCGGGCAGTCAGGTGTGGTGAGAACCCCAAGATGAGAATCTGAGAATCACAGAGGGGCCGCCGGCCACTGCCCCACCACACCCAGCATCCCAGGGGCTCCAGCACAGCAGCCTAGAGCTGTTAACATGGCAGGGGCAACCAGAGCAGGAGGAGTCGGGGGGTGGCTACAGCAGAGTAAACCACTGCCATCTGGTCAGGGAAAGGGTCTGCACCACCTCCTACTCCTCAGTGTGAGACCGTGCGACGCAGCGGGACTCCATTACCCCTGCCATTCCCAGAAAACATCAAACCGGGAAGGGTTCAGACCACCTCCCCGCAGTACTGATTCTGCTGGTGCATGAAGAGGGGTCTTGGGAGACAGGAAAGAAGAAAGGAAGCAGATCCCTAGAAAGGAGGAAACACAGCCCTGCTCACAGGGAGGTGCCGGTACATGGGGACCAGGAAAGAGAAGAATAGGAAGAGGCCTGCAAGCACCTGGGCAGTAGTTTTGGAAGAAAAAATTTGGGATCCTGAACCAGGAGGATCAGTCAAGGAGGGCTTCCCAGAGGAGGACAGTATGGGGCAATCTTCTAAAAGGCTGAGAGGCTGGTCTGGAAAAAGAAGAGAGAAGATGGTTCAGGCTGAAGACAGACTGTGTGTAGACAGAGTGTATGAAGACAAACTGTTTGGGGTCAGGGGTCAGGAGATGACTAAATACCTGGATGGCTGCTCAGGTGGCACTTAGAGACCACGCCACCCTGCAGCAGGAGAATGGGGAGTTGAAGGAACAAGCATGATTCGTGTGAGGCAATGAGGCCTCAAGACCCAGCTGGCATGGCTGGCAGCACCTGGGCCTAGCTGAATATTCCCCCCTCTCCCCCACCCCCATATAGCCAGGAGAATAGGAACAGAATCTAGGATCCTCCAAATAGGGCACAAGAAGGACTCCTAGACCAGGAGTCAGGGGCCTGGGTTTTTCAGAAGCAGCCACTGCAGAGCAGGAGACACTGGGTTAGTCTTCCCACCTCTGAGGACTCTGGCTGCTGTCTGTACAGGCTGGAACCAATGCTCTCTGAACCCCCTTTCAGAGACTGTCCTGCTGATGACTGCCTTCCTCCTAAAGAATGGTCTCACTCATCTGTGACCTGCCAGGCTTTAGTCTTCCTTCTCTCAGTGTCCCTATACTCCAGACACACTCCCCTATCCAGAAGAAATTACTCCACTGCTGTGGTGGGGGGATGGACATGCAAGGCCCCAGTTTCACAAACTTAGCCTGGGCCTATTGGGCATCAAATATGACAAGAGGATCTGAAGTTAGACTCAAGAAAGAACTTCCCAGCACAAGTGGCCTGAAAACCTCAGCCTGGGTGAAATGCAGTAAGAATAGGTATCAGTGGCCTCCAAGAGGCCAGGAAACTGTTTTGGACCTCTGAATAGTGCCAGTGAGAGAGAGAAGTTTTGACTGTGGTTATGGTCCTCCTGGTTAGAAGGTTGCAGGTAAAGACTTCTGGGAATTCTACCACCCTGAAGTGGAGTGGGGCAAATCTAGAGTTCGGAATTGCAGGCTGGTTAGAAGCTAATCGCCAAAACCTGTAGTGGGTGGCAGGGGAGAGAAGTGAGTAGGCCTGAATTCTGCACAGTCTGGGCACCCTCCCATCCTGGCCCCACCTCTTCATCACCCTCCCAGGTCACACCAGAGCCTCTGAGCACTTCCAATTTCAAGCCCTGAGTGAAGGCCTTAGGTCCTAGTCTCCATCTCAGACCCGGGACCCTGATGCTATCCCCTGTTCCTGAAAAGGTAAAAGCACCCACTGCTCAGGCTCCCCAACCCCCCACACCCAAGTAGAAACAGCCTTCTCCTGGACTTCCACCTCAGCACCACCACGTACCACATCCTGGAACCTGCTAGAGATTTGTGTAAATCAAAGATATTTTCAGCTGAGTCTTCCAGCTCCCCAAGGCACACCATATGCACACATACACATATGCACACATTCACCTGCACACATGCAGATACACACAGATGCATACTCATACATGCATCATACATGCACACACATACCCTCAAAATACACGCGTATATGCACACACCCCCACATCACTTGCACTCATACACATGCTCATAAACTCACCCACATTTACAGACACACATCACATGCAAACTTACACATGCTCAGTCATCAAACACACTTGTTCACACTCATGCGCACACCACCTCTATTCCTTTCTGCTGACTAAGGATAAAGAGCTCAGGCTTCTAGATTCTAGAGATTTAGAATGCCCAGCGGAATGCATGTAAACTCACAGGAAATAACCCAAACTGCAACTTCTTTACCATTCATTTCCTTTTCCCTGCCTCCCGACTCCCCAGGACTCTGGTCCAGATAATGGAAATGGAGTCTGCAAAGATAACTCATTTGTTCATCCGCAAACGTCTTTGAACACCTGCCACCTATGTGCAGGATGCTGAGGCAGACACATAAAAGCATAAGACCTTCTGCCCCCTAGTGTAGCGGAAAGAGCAAGACTCATGAGACAAGGGCCTGAGTTCAAATCTGCCTTTGTCTCAACAAGCTGTGTTACTGTGGGCACATTACATAACCTCTCTGAGACTGTTTCATCACCTGTAAGATGAGGTTAATAAAACTCACCCAGTAATGCTGTGAGGATTAAAAGGCAGGGAAAACCTCCAACAGCAATGTGCTCACCCATGAAAAGGGACCCCATTCTCTTCCCTAGCCCCTGCGGTGGAGGTGGGGGCAGAGCGGCTCCCCAACACCCTCCCTGTCCTGCCGGTCGCTGAAACAGAAACCCAGTCTCCTTCGGCTTCGGACCCCACAGGTGCGCACACCTCGGGAAACTTCATCTCGGACTTGGGCAGCTCGGATCTGACTCCCCGCCCCAGCCCCCGCCCTCGCCCTCGGCCCCCGCCCCTCCTGGTCCATCAAGCCTCTCGCCCGTTTGCAGGTCGCGTTTTCCGTAATAACCTTTAATGCGGCTGGCCACGGCCCAAATGTTCGCGATGGAGCGCTGGGCCCCGCGCATCAGATGGACGATGAAGTGTTAATCATCCCCCAGGGAGCCGTCCCGCGGAAAGTCGTCATTAATTTCTCTGAATTACACCAATTCCGAGACATTCTTTATGGACAGACAGTGCGGGAGACAGTTATATGACAGGACTTGCTGTGCTAAGCAGATGTGGGAGAGATTGCGTCGCCCCATGAATACTAAACAATCGCTCCGAAGAAACCGCACTAGCTCCTGCGCTCAGAGCTGGGACTCGGCTTAGCCTGCCCCCCACCCTGATGGGCACACCCCTGCAGGTGCCTGGGGCTGGGGGAGGAGTGCTGGCGCCCATCCCTGCTGCATAGGGGGTCTCCTCAGCTCCCCTCCAGAGTCAGGCCTTGGCCTGAGAGCAAGAAGTGGCTCTGGGGCTCTCATCCCCACCTTCCTGGGACGCTGCAAGGACCCACAAACACTCTTGCCTTCCCCGCCACAGCCTTTGCTCCCTGCATTCCTTCCAGGGCCTGAACTGTTCTGGAACGTCTTGCTGTCTCCCCTCTCTCCAACTCTCATCCTCCTCTAGCTCATCGCCCAGAGGCCTCACTACCCGCCCATTTCTGAGTCTCCATCCTGGTTCTCCCACGGCCCCATCCTGCCCCGCCTCCATCCCTCCGCCCCCCTCTTCCTGCCCACCTCCCGCTCTGCTCACTTCCCCAGCCCTGACCACCTTCCACCCTACCCAGGTTGCCTGTCTGCCTCCCCAGACAACCCCGCCTGGCAGTGGGCATCGTTTTCCCATTCCCTCCCTCGCTCCAACCTGCCGCACCCTACACGTTGCCCCATTTCGAGTCATCTCTCCTACATCTGCTTTCACACCTCGCTCATCCTGCAGAATCTAGCCGGGGAGGGACAAGGTTCAGAGCAGAGTGAAAAGAAGGTGTGCCCCTTTTCTCTCTCCTCCTGCCCTCTGCCTGCCCTCCTCTCTTCTTTCTGGGATACTGGGACGGGAGTGAAGGAGAGCGGGAGACACCTCCCCACCAGCAGACTAGTGGGCTCCAGGAAGCCGGGAGGTGGAGGGAAGGAAGAGGGTGTCCGGGGAAACCCTGCCCAGGCGAGGAGTCCCACCTGGGGGGAGCCCCGCCCACCACGGCGAGCCCCGCCTCCCCTGAGCGGCCTGGGAGGCCCCGCCCCAAGGCCGAAGGGTCCTGAGCTCGGCAGCTCGGGGACCTCGGGAGAGCCAGCTTTCTCGGTCACCCCAGGCCACTGTCCCTCAGGGGAGGATAGAAGCAAATGCCCACTGTTCCTATCAGGCCGTCCCTCCGCCCCCGCCGAGGGGAGGACCCCCTGAGCGCCTTGCGCGGGTCTGGGGGAGAGGAAGGAAAGTGTGCCGCCTCTGCGTCTTTCCTCCTCGCAGGTAATTTATGTCTGGGAGCGGAGCAGATGGCGGGTAATTTAGCAATTACCGTGTGCGGGAACGGGACTCGCGCCTCCACATGGAAGCCAAAGATTCCCCGCCGCAGTCTCATCTCATTTGCTGCTTGCTTTCTCTATTTTGTCTCCCCTTCCCCTGCCACACCTCGCTGAACCCCAAAATTTAGGTGGAGGTGATGTCCTGCTCGGGGTCCCTCCTGCTCGGGGTCCCTTTTCAGCCTGACCCCTCTCGATATCGGGCCTAGGTTTTCTGCCTCCGAAAACACGAGGTACGGCCTGTTTGCTCACTGGGGGTCCTTCCTTCCCCTCTCATCTTCAGCCTTCTTGCTGCCTTAAGTGACCATACTGTACTGGAAAGCTGTGGGGTTCTCTCCCAACCTTCTCCCCTACCGCCCCTTCTTCAGGCTTTCCATGGTGTTTTCCCCAAATATCTGGGTTCCAGATCCCGGGTTTCAGAATAGGCTGGACTCCAAAGTTAACTCAGCGGCCAAGGAACCTGGGTGCATGCATGGCCAGCAAGGGGAAAGCACTGATTGTTTACGGTGAGAGAAGCCCCAGAGCCCTCTGGAGCTCTGTCCACGAAGTGAGCATGTAATGAGTATGCAATGACTGAGAGGCTGGCCTTCGTGAGGAGAGGGAAGGCACAGGGGACAGGAAGGAGGCTGGAGGCATCTGACATGCTCCTTCCCCTTCCACTCCCTTCCTTTCTGGGTCACCTGGGGAAAGGATGCTGTAAGATAGGCCCTGAGCCTGGAGACCTCCCTAAGCTGCACAGGAGTCGGGGGGTGTCCTCCCCTCCCTCTGCCTCCATCCAGCCCAGCATACCGGACACCCACAACCAAGAGGCTGCTGTCTTCAGCCAGGGCCCCTAGATCTCTGACCTTCACTCTGACCCCTAACCCTGCACTGCAGCCTGAACACTCCCATTCCAACAGGACTTTAGGTGACCTCTGGGCTCTGCAGAGCTGGCCTCTCAGGCTTTGAGACACCCTCACCACAAACTCCCCCAGCTCCTCCTCATTCCTCAACACCAGAGGAGCACTAATTAATTAGCGTGTGCAACCAGCCATGGGCACGATCTCGTTACTCACCACAGGGACCCGCTGTTAACATACCAGACCCCTGGGACACGGGCACACGCCAATTACACAGCTAGCAGCTCGGCTAATCACAGCTCCTGGTGACACTGTGGCTTACAGAGGAATCCCCACTTCCCTCCCCCAGCCTCCCCCCACACTCCTGCCTCTGGGAACAGGCGGCTGGAAGGGAGGAGGTGAAGTCTGGGTGGGGAAAAGTTGAAACGCTGGGAAACAGGAGGCCAGCCACGGAGGAGCTGAGGAGAGAGTGGGAATGAAAAGTTAGAAAGAAAAAAGAATTCCCCTACAAATCACTTTAGGCTGTAAACAGCCACTGTAGAATTAATGACTACAGCAAGAAGATGTGCTGGTTAGACTACAAGAAGGACTTCCTGATGAGGCCATTGCTAGGGTAGACTTGAACCTGACAAAGGACAGTCTTTCTTCCTACAAGAAGCAGCCAAGGGAAGACGGCCTGTGAGGTGGAAGAGGAAGGGAGAGCAGGGAAGTTCCAGGAACTCAGGTATCTGGTGCCATCCTGTCCCTCAGCTGCAGTTCAAGGGTACAGAGAGGAGGCGGCCCCACCGCAGACACAGATAGACGGCTTCCCTCCCACACACGTCCCATTGACTTTGCCATTCTGCTGTCACTCCACAGCTTCTCCAAGATTTAACATATTGACTCTCCGAGCTGCAGAAAATTGAATTTTCTTCATTACGACTGTCTCCCGACAAAAGCAGCTCATAAATTCTCCATCTTTTTCAGGCTTCTCCCCCCTCCCCACCCAACATCTCTCCAGGTTACTCACATATTTGAACATGCCATTCACATGGGTGTAAAGGCAAGGCATGACCAGCACTCCCCACGGCCACACCAATCACCAAGACAGCGTTCACCGCATCCCTCACTGCCCATGCATAGATCCGGTCTATGCCCAGACCCAGCCACTGTCATCAGAAATGAGGGTGCCTGTCTTTCACAACCAGGGTGGGTCGATGTAGATGGTACTCATGTGCCCCACATAGCAGATTCTCGTCCCATATCAAGCGGTGAAAGGTCCCATGCCTTAGCCCATGTGTGCACATCCATATTGTACCCCATCAGCAGTCTCACAGATGACACTGTCACCTGGGACAGAGTCCTGAGGTACAGGTCCACCTCAGTGCTGCCTGGGCATAGCTAAAGGTCCCTCCCCACAGCACCAGAATCCCTGCACACCCTCCCACCTGGGAATATGCTCACAAATGTGAAACATACACAAGTCTCTCAAGCTCTGTATAGTCATAGACGTGGAAGGAGGAGAGGAAACATCTCCCAGGACCTAGTGGGAGTCTTCCTTCACACCGTAGCAACCGCTCCTGTCTCCTCCTAATACTGCCCCCGCCCGTATACATGTTAAGCAGCTGTCAACCCATGTCTTCAACCCATGTCTTCTTCTGTGACTACAGCGTAGTCCCTCAGCAGCACTCCTTAAGGCACAGACACCGCCCTGCCACCATCAAGGGATGTTGGGCTTGGCTTCCCACTCCAGAGTGTGCTCTCCTCCATTTGACTCTCTGCTGCTTAGGCCCCAGGAACAGCACTGGGGGAGGGCAGGGCCTAGTTCTTTTGGCACCTGTGCCAGCCTAGCAGCTGAGGCTGTAATAGATGGGCAAGAGGCCAGGCTGATGGCCAGCACCATGTGGCTTGTGCCCAGGGCCAGATTGGGGTGGAAATGGTGGGCTAGGTGCCCAGGCACTCCACCTTCCAAAATGCCACACAATCTGTGAGTAGAGAGAGACAGAAAGAGGGACTCAGATAGATTCAGATGACGACACCCCCTGAGACCAGAAAGCCCATCTCTGGCCCCTCAACAGCCACTCCCACCCCTACAACTCTGACCCAGGCACAAAGGAAGTCACCACAAACAAGAGAGAGGACAACCAGTTATTTTAGCCCAACAGGAAAACTAGAGATTGTGAGGGTGCAATCGGAAACAATGATAAGAATGATTCCTCTATTAGCAGAGGGGCTGAGACTTGGGAGGTCTCCATGCATTTTTATGTGAGCCAATTAATATACAAATGTTGTGTACAATACAGATGAACATCTATTGCCTTTGCAATCCCGAACCTGCTCCTCTTGGTACTAATACATGAACGCACGCGCGCACACGCACACGCACGCACACACCAAACAGTCTTTATGATTGGCTTGCCTGTTTTTCCCAGCACGTAGGTTTCTAAATCATCCTCCATCTTATCCCTTAAGAGCAAGTTTGGAACTATACAAAGATGGCCAGGAAGGTTGGGCTCCACAATACAAGGAATGGCTTTCTGGAGACTCAGATGTACCTCAAATCCTATTTGCCCAGAAGTAGAACAATCTCCCCCATGCCAACCTTACCTATGCCCACCCCTAAACCTGCTCCTCGCTGGGCGTGGTGGCTTACGCCTGTAATACCAGCACTTTGGGAGGCCAAGGCGCGCGGATCATTTGGGGTCAGAAGTTCGAGGCCAGCCTGGCCATCATGGTGAAACCCTGTCTTTACTAAAAATAAAAAAAAAACAGCCGGGTATGGTGGCACATACTTGTAATCCCAGCTACTGGGGAAGGCTGAAGCAGGAGAATCACTTGAACCCGGGAGATGGAAGTTTCAGTGAGCCAAGATCACTGCACTCCAGCCTGGGTGACAGTGAGACTCCATCTCAAAAAAACAAAAATAAAAATAAATAAACCTACTCCTTCTGCCAATATCTCCTCTCAGGGAAGAGCTACATCCACTCAAATGTCCAAGCCAGTACCCTGGGGTCAGCCATGACTCTTCCTTCAGGTTAGGATGGGACATGCGAGCCTGTTGCATGTATTAAGTGACTTAGTGACTTTTTTTTTCTTTTTTGAGGCAGGGTCTCACCTTGTTACCCAGGCTGGAGTACAGTGATGCAAACACAGCTCACTGCAGGCTCAACCTCCTGGGCTCAAGCCATCCTCCCACCTCAGCCCCCAAGTAGCTGGGACTATAGGCATATGCCACCATGCTCAGCTAATTTTTTTATGTTTTGTAGAGATGAGGTTTTCTCATGTTATCCAAGCTGGTCTCGGGACTCCTGAGCTCAAGCAATCCTCCCACCTCAGCCTCCCAAAGTCCTGGGATTACAGGCATGAGCCACCATGCCTGATCCCCTTAAGTGATTATTTTAAGCTAAAAGTTTAACTTTTTTAGTGTCATATGTCTACAGACATCAAAATCATTACTTCAAAAATCAAAGTGTCCTGTTTCCCTCTCCTTCATTGCCCACATCCTGAATGCTACTTCCTAAACATCTCTGTGTCTATCCAATATGCTGCACTCTCTCTGGCAGAAGAGACAGGTCTTAGCAAGATAACTGAGCTGCCTCCTTGTTGAGTTCTCAGGCTCCTGGGTTAACCTACCTGCCCCCGCCCCCTTCCCATAGCACTGGGAAGACCAGAGAAGCATAGGGAACAGGCCAAGCCACAGAGTTTCCCCGAGAGAAGTATTTTGAAACTGCCAGAAAGGTGATAGAATTGCAGAGTACATGAAATCCGCTACTCAAATTGTGACCACAACACGCAGCTATTTATTTTGTGACAGGGTAAAATTTTTCAGACTTTTTATCAATAGAATAATAAAAATAAATAAGCTCTATAACTATATGAATAACACTATCTTGAGGGAAATAGAATACCAGATCTCAGTGTCTTAACATGATTAAGCCAGGCGTTCATAACCAATCAGCCTGTGGCCTGATGCCCCATCAATATTTTGGTTGACTGAATTCCAGTCTTTCTTCTGAAGGGGATCTTTGCTTATGTGTGGGTCACAAAATTGGTGCTCTATAAATTTCAGTGGAATAAATGTGAGACTAATAGAGCATGTGGCCAGATTAGAATAAAAGGTCTTCTCATCAGAGGTATCATTTCTCCCAGGACAAGTCTACTGATTCTAGAATGTTGATTCAACCCATGTTGATAGAGCATGGAATGGACACATGGCTAGATTCTATCTCCAGCCCCTATTATTTGAGGCCATATGAATGGTTCTCACCAATAGGATATAAATGGAAGTAATGTGTTACTTTCAAACTGTGAAAGTTTAGAGTAGCTGTGACTTCTCCACATGCTCACTCGTCCCCATCTGCTGGCGGTGACACCTGGGCAACCTGAAGCCACATATTTCGGATGGCAGTTCCACAGCATGAACAGATCTGAATTCTTGAGTCACCTGACCACAAATGTCCACATTGGACTTATGTGATACATAAATCTTTATCATGTTAAGACGCTGAGATCTGGGGGTTTTCTGTTGCAGCTGTTATATCTACTCTAATACACGAATCAAGGTAATGAGGCCAAAATGGCAAGAAGTCAGATTTGTAGCACTGTCGCATTTGGACTGTGATGGATGCAGAGGGCACAGGACAGCATTCTAGAGTCAGGAATTCTTGATTTAAATCTCATACTAGGGGCCAGGTATGGTGGCTCACATCTGTAATCCCAGCACTTTGGGAGGCAGATCACCTGAGGTCAGGAGTTCGAGACCAGGCTGGCCAACACAGTGAAACGCTGTCTCTACTAAAAATACAAAAATCAGTGAGGCATGGTGGCAGGCTCTCGTAATCCCAGCTACTCGGGAGGCTGAGGCAGAGAATTGCCTGAACCCTGGAGGCAGAGGTTGCAGTGAGCCAAGATCATGCCATTGCACTCCAGCCTGGGCGACAGAGTCAGAGTCTGTCTCAAAAATAAATAAATTTGATACTAGCTATGTGACTTTGGTCAAGTCATTTGGTCTTTCTGAACTTTGGTTTTTTCATTGATAAAAATTACATAATAATATGACCTGAACACTTTGATAATAGGTGATCTGAACACTTTCATAGTAGAGTGGGTCAATAGGTCTGCAGAGTGAAGGAGCTGTGACCTGAGTATTGTTGAGGACTCTAAACCATTCTTCCACCCAGCCCTAGATCAGCCAAGGAACTAAGAGGACACACACACACACACACACACACACACACACACAAATGGGCCAGAGACCTTAAAGAAAAGCCTCAAATAATCAAACTTTGCGCTAAAATTACATCAATGTTTTTCCTACTTCCCACAGAGTCCACAGTTTGGAAACATTCATAACAGCCTACAATATCTGATAGAGCTGCTTCTGTGTGTTTGTAAAGCACCCAGCAGAGTGCCTGGCACATGGCAGACAGTACTATTAATAACACTGGCCATTATTATTTTCTCAGAAAGCGTCTTGTTATATTGAAAAGGTATAGGTTTCAGAATAAGATCGTTCTTAGAGACCTTGAGCAAGTTACTCTTTTTTTTTTTTTTTTGAGACATGTCACACTCTTGTCACCTAGGCTAGAATGCAGTGGTGCATTCATGGCTCACTGCAGCTCTGATTTTCCAGACTCAGGTGGTTCTCCCAGCTCAGCCTCTCTAGCAGCTGGGACTACAGATGTGCACCACCACACCTGGCTAATTTTTGTATTTTTAGTAGAAACAGGATTTTGTCATTGGTCTCTAACTCCTGGGCTCAAGCAGTCTGCCAGCCCTGGCCTCCCAAAATGCTGAGATTACAGACGTGGGCCACCATGCCCAGCCAGCAGGTTACTCTTAAAGTCTCAGTCTTTTCATCTGCAAAATCTGGATAGCAACTTACACAGTTATTGTGATGATTCAATGAGTGAAAGAGCATCTCTCACGTAGTAGGCACTCAACTAGTGGTAGCTCCTCAAAGCATTCCCAGAGTCCAGGGCCAACTTCCATTAAACATTTATCATGTGGTGGGCACAAAGCTAGATGAGGCAATACTAGAATTAGGACTTTTTTTTTCTTAGATGGAGTCTCACTCTGTCGCCAGGCTGGAGTGCAATGGCGTGATCTCTGCTCACTGCAACCTCCGCTTCCCGAGTTCAAGCGATTCTCTTGCCTCAGCCTCCCAAGGAACTGGGACTACAAGTGTGCCACCACATCTGGCTAATTTTTGTACTTTTAGTAGAGATGGGATTTCACCATGTTGACCAGGATGGTCTCAATCTCCTGACCTCATGATCCACCCATCTTGGCCTCCCAAAGTGCTGGAATTACAGGCATGAGCCACGGCACCTGGCCCAGAATTAGGACTTTTACAAAAGAGAAAAGAGACTTAACATTCAGGGAAATGGGATTCATTTTTCAACAGCTTCTTCCCCACCTCTATGGAGCCCTTTGACAGTCATGACAGTCATCCCTCTTCCCCCAGACAAGAGTTAGCCTACGGCCTGAAAAAACCAACAGTCCTCAGATCTCCTACCCTCACTCAGAAATATTATTTGATCCCAATAATTGTAACTTCCACCTGTCTTCACAGTATTATTCCCCTTTTTCAAAAAATCTTCAGTAACTAACTTCCCATTCCTGATGGGAATGAAGTCCAAACCTTTGCACATGATGTATTGATTAAAAAAACACTAGCTACTATAAAAAATAAACCCCACGTTTTAGCAGTGTAACAAAATAGAAATTGATTTATTGGTCAAATGAAATCTAAAACACATGATCCTGATTAGTGGTCAGCTCTCTGCCAAGTGATGATTCAGGGAACCAGCTTCCTTCCATTCTGTGGCTCCATTATCTTTAGCATGTGGCCTTCAGGGTCGCTGTGCCTAAGGTCATCTTCATCAAGCTAGACAGGAAAGAAAATATGGAGGATCTTTTTTGGAGGGAATCATGGGCCAGACTTGGAAATGGAACTCAATAATTAAAAGAGAAGCTTAAAAATGTGGTCCAGCTGTGTGTCCAAGAAAAACAAAGAAACAGGTTCTGATAAACATAGCAGGCTCTGGCTCACCTGGCATTCAAAACTCTCTATACTCTGGCTTAAGTATATCTTTCCAATTTTATCTTCCATTATCCAACTATCCAATGGTAGCTTTTATTTATTATTATTATTTTTTGAGATATCGGTCTCCCTCTGTCACCAGGGCTGAGGTGCAGTGCCACAATCCTGGCTCACTGCAACCTCTGCCTCTGGGGTTCAAGCGATTCTCCTGCCTCAGCCTCCCGAGTAGCTGGGATTACAGGCACACACCACCACACCTGGCTAATTTTTGTATTTTTAGTAGAGAGAGGGTTTCCCCAGTTGGCCAGGCTGGTCTTGAACTCCTGACCTCAAGTGATCCGCCCACCTCAGCCTCCCAAAATGCCAGGATTACAGGAGTGAGCCATCTCGCCTGGCCTCCAACTGTAGCTTTTATTCAGCTTTGCTGCAATCACAACCAACCCCAAAATCTAAGGGACTTGCAACAACCAATGTTGGCTTCTGTTTTATGTACATGTAGGTTGTGAGTAAGTGGCAGCTCTGCTCCATAAGTCTTCTCATTCCAGGGCCCAGGCAGAAGGCAACTCTCACGTGGAATATGCCGGTTCTAGTGGCAGAGAAGAAGAAGAAAGTGGAAACTCATGTGCTCAAACATGGCATGAGTCACGTCTCTTCATATCCCATCAGCCAAATTATGAAACATGACAAAGCCCAAAGTCAACGACATGAGACATATATTCCTTCTACAGGAGTTACTGCAAGTCACATGGCAGTGGGCAGGAAAGAGAGGAAATAATTTCAAACAATTAGGCCCTCCACTACAACTGCCATTTTCCATCTGGAGTACATGGCAGACATTACTACCCGGCACTCTTTCCTCAGAATCCTCAACGCAACATTTCAGGCAGATATTATCAATAATCTGAGTTTGCCTAAATAAATAAATAAAGGTTGAAATGGATGTGCTATTATGTGACTCTAGGCTCATTATCCATTCCCACCTCCAAATCTTTGCTTTGGCCTAGAAGAAGCTTACCCTCCCCAGTCCTCATCTTGCCAAACTATCCGAATTTAATCTATTCTTCAAATATTTGAATATTTGAAAGTAATTACTATAATTAAAATAATGAATTACATTCATTATTTTAAAATAATGAATATTTTCTATTCATTATTTCAATAAAATTAACTGAATACCTAGCATAGTACCTGACACACATATTTGTTGAATGAATCTGTTTCACATTACCTGTGCCTTGCACTGAGCACATAAATGCTCAGTGAACATTTGTCTCCTGTTAATGAACAGCACTGTTCCTTAGAACAATGGAAGTTAGTATCACATGCCAGAGTTTCTGAACTGGGAGTATGGTGACTGCTTGTGCTTAAATCCTGATTCTACCACTTACTAGCTGGATGACTCCAGGCAAGTCATTAATTGTGCCTCAATCTCATTATGTGTAAAATGGAGATAATAACAAGGCCTTTTACATAACCCCGTTGTATTAAATGGGGAAATTCTTAGCATAGTTTGAACAGATCGTAAGCACCCAATAAATGGAAGTTGTTATCATTTTTAGCTCCATCTGAGACTGCTTTCTTATATACCTTTATTTTTGGTAGAAGACAAGAGCCAAGAAACTCGAGACTTGGGTCCTTGAACAGGCCTCACTTTTAACCCACTCCAGACCTTGACCTGCCTCCTCACCCAGAAGCTGGTTCCCTAACTCATAAATCCCGACTAATGACACAGACACATTACCTTAATGTTTGTGCAGCCCAGTAACTAATTGTTAAGTGCCTGGAGATCTTCAGATGAAAGACATTCAGGGCAGACACCACATTCAGTCATAAAAGCAAAACACTACCAAAAAACTTGGAGAAGGCAGAAGCTCCGTAACTTAGTGCAGTAGAGAATTAAAGCAGGCACCTAAGAAGAGGAAATCAATCCTTAAGACTAATCCCTTAATACAGAGCCAGGGAAAGAGGTAGTTCCAAATGCCTCCGATTAGAGGGGTGGAGAATGGGAAGAGGGGGGTAGGATGCCCATGTCTATAAAGTGACTTGGGGTGTGGGAGACATGTCAGTATTTCACCTCTCCTAAATAAAAACCGGAACGCCAACATGTATTGTTATCCTAATTAATTTAAGCCACTTAAAAGGCTTGGGCAAACAGGCCCCTATAAGTGGCTTGTTTGTGAATTGTGACAGGTCCTGAATTATGCCAAGCTCCCTTTTCAATTTCATTCTTCTCATTCCACCGCTCCTACCACCACCTCGGGCAATTATATCCTCTTCCTAAATCCCGAAGCCACTCTAGGGGAGCCCAGTCCAGATGTGTATTGTCAGGCCCTTTAAGCACTGAAACCCTCAAGGTGGAAGGAAAGGGTCAGCTGTGAAGAACACATCATTCTTACAAGGTCTGTCCCTGAGGTTGAAGCACAGGAGAAACTGCTAACCCAGCTATCAGTTTCCCATCCCCAAAATGGTGGGTAGCTGTGGTGTTAGTGGCGAGTCAGCCTAGGCTGGTGCAGTTCTACATTTCATAGCTTTGACACTTTACACAGGCTCCATAATCGTACTGGGCATGAGGTTCTTCATCTGTTAAGTGTGCCTAACACGAACGCCTATCTCACAGGGGAGTGTGAAAAGTGCATGAGATGGCGCAACATAAAGCGTTCTGCCCACCGTTAAAGCGTTATACAGAAGGCGTTAGAACCGTAAATCCTCCCCAGCCCCCAACAATGCACGTTACAAACCAGCAGCCACCACTAATACAGCCGGCCCCCTCCTAAGGGATCATGGGCCGTGAAGTCCTTTCGTGGCCACACCTCGTTTTCTGTCATAGGAGTGAGAACTACGCCTCCCAGGACGCCGCAGAGAGGCCGCCGCCGCGGACGCCCTCTTCCCCGCCCTCCTTGTGCGTGGCCTTCTGGGATGTGTAGTCCTAGATCCGATCCAGCATCGGCTGCAAAAGGGCGCGGGAGAACCACAAACCCCAGAAGCCCTCGCGCCCACTCCTCTCCCTCCCTTCCAGAAGTCGGAATGCTGTTTTTGTTGTCGGTGAAAGGTGAGGGGAACAGCTGATCCGTCTGTTGGGTAAGAAACTTGGCCTAATTGGGGGTGATCTTATGGGAGGGGAGGGTCACCCCGCTTTCCACCTTGGGGAAGAATAACGTAAGGGAACTGTCGAAGGCGGATGCAGGAGCGTTTGGGTTTTAACACTTTCCGTACTGGAGAAGGCGCCCCCGCTGTTTGGGGAGTTCTTGGTTTCAAGAGGACCCTGATTAGAGGGGACGCCCCCTCGTCGTCCTCGCCTTCTTCTCAGTACGCCTCTATAAAGCTTGATCCCTTTAGGGGAGCTGAAATCTGCTTATTCTCTCCCAGGTAAGATCTGTTCCCCACACGTCTTCCCGCTCTCCCTTACGCAAATTCACAGGCCTTTACGACGCTGAATCCCTGGGGGAAGGGGGAACTTCCAAGTTGTAGAATGTCAAGGAACTCTAGAGCCCTATAGAGTAGGGGGTGGGACGCCCCGCTCCCCGCCCCCCATGTGAACATCTGAATCACGCTATACACCTACACTTTAGGTGCTCAGAACTTTCTTTCGGACATGAAGAACGTTTACAGTTGTTACGAATTTTCTTTGTGGGGTGTCTTTTAGGGTTCTCCAGGTATAGATCTTTGGGGACAGTTTACCCCCACCCTTAGAAAGCTGGAAGAATTGCATTTGGAGAAAACATGGACTAGATTTAACTAGGAATTTTTCCGAGAGATGAATATCCAAAAAAACTTCTTGTCCTACCTACTTGGGGGGCAGAAGTTGCTCCTTTTTGTGTTGCAGGCTCACCTTTATCCACTGAGTTTCTGTTTTCTTTTAAAGCTTTCTGTCCCCTGGACTTCAGCCTGTGTGGGTTTGTGATGTTTGGGGGCGTGCATATGACTAGTGGCAATGTCTGGTTGGACACGTCGGCTGTGAGTGACACAGGAAGCAGACTAGTGGGCTGGAGAGGAGTGATTAATAAGAGGGCCATCTCACAGCCCTGGACTGAGGCATCTCTTGATTGTTATCTGTCCTCACCCCACCCTCATATTTTCCAATTAACTCTCCCCAGCTAACTTGGAACACCCCTTCCTCTCAACTCCATCCTATACTGTGTCTCCAGCTACCAGTACAAACAGATGGAAGGATCGAGGCTGAGGGGAGCAGAGAGAAAATGGAGAAATACTAAAGTGAAACTAGTAGGTTTCTAGTCTTGCTGCAGGCACAGTCTGGAGAGAAGAATCTTATGTTCTTTTTGAATGATATGTCTTCCCTTTCCTCAACATTAAATATCCATTTCCACTTCTTGAGGCCCCTTACTTCCCACTTTCTAGTCTGTTCCCTGTCCCAGGGTGGGGCTTTCCTGGCTCCAGGCCCCCACATTCCATCTCCCGCCCGCCCCTCCACGTTCCTGCTAAGTGCCTCACTCCACCCTTGAAGCTGCCGCCTCCAGAATTCTTGACTTCCTGGAATAATAAGTCGAGGGACAGGACCTGTCTTTCCTTATATCCTCCCCTTCCCTTTGTCTCTTGGATGCCAGCAGAAGTCTTCTACTTCCCTAGAGTTCATGGGGGTAGACAGCCCAGAGGCATGAAAATAGCTGAGAGCTTAGGAGCCTAAGGATTTGGGCTGTCAGTTCCTCCCCGACCCCCAGCCGTATTCTAGCTCTGAAAACTCAACCATTCAGAGATTAGTTGCTGCTTTCTTATGTCATAACTCATTACTGGGTACAGCTAGGTCAACAAGCTTAGGAGTAGGTAAGGACACCTCTCAGTGAGAGGGCCCCACACGTTAGTTGGATTTTGAATTCAAGAGCCAAGTGTGGGAAATGGAATGGAGAAATGGAGGCTGTCGACCAAGTCTCAGGCTCTGTCCCCTTCAGTGCCCTTTTGGAAGCAAAAATTAGAGAAGCCTAAACCCTCAGAAGGGTCTGTGAGCCAGAGAAGGTACAGTGTGAGACTGGATGGGGACTGACTTGGAAGGCCAGATCTGCCTCCTAGATGTAGATGAGATTAAGAGCGATACCTCTAAAAGGTCCCATAACCCTCAGGGACTGGAAACCAGGTAGGCCTTATCCCCAGGTGTAGTGGCAGGCACTGTGAGTGTGTGGTGCTGGAGCTGTCAGGAGGAAGAGGTGGACTGGAGAGACTTTAGGATATCAATGCTTTCTTTCAGAGGAGGACAGAAATCTCAAGGACAAGATGGAAGAATCACCACTAAGCCGGGCACCATCCCGTGGTGGAGTCAACTTTCTGAATGTAGCCCGGACCTACATCCCCAACACCAAGGTGGAATGTCACTACACCCTTCCCCCAGGCACTATGCCCAGTGCCAGTGACTGGATTGGCATCTTCAAGGTATCCCTGGAACCCCTTTTGGCTTAGGTTTATGGGCCGTGGGTTGGTTGGAATAAGGGGAATGATTGGGTTCTTGGATTCTCAACCTCAGAATAGAGAAAGTTGATAGAGAAGAGAGAAAGATGTCACAGATGACAGAGGCCACTGTATAAGCAAAGCTCATCTTTTCTTCATCTATGCCTTGTTCTCTACTGACACATTAGTGTCCCTCCACTTTCCCTTCCTCTTGTCATTGTTGTCACTGTAGCTCCATCCTGCCACCCCGCCCCCCCACCATTCAACCCCTCATCCTGTTCTTCCATCCATAGAAGGTAGTTCCATCACCATGCCTTTCTTCAACCTTGGGCTTTCATAGGTGGAGGCTGCCTGTGTTCGGGATTACCACACATTTGTGTGGTCTTCTGTGCCTGAAAGTACAACTGATGGTTCCCCAATCCACACCAGTGTCCAGTTCCAAGGTACAAGGGAAGATGGAAAACTGGGAGAGAGGAGCCAAGGGAGTGGAGGTTTAGAAGAAGGTGGTGGGCTCAGAAACATAAAAGTTAGGCACAAAGGACAAGGAAAAATACATGAAAATAAATATAATGTGAATATATCGAACAGGGCTCAGCAGATAGAAAATCATGGGATTATCGCAGAATCAGGGACTTCAAAATGGAAGGAACTTCAGAGGGCATCTAGTCCCACATGCTACCCAAAGAAGGAAGAACAAGGGAGTAAGAAAGAGGGAAAGGTAGCATTGTGTGTTGAGAAGAGGGAAAGACCTGGGTTCAAATCTCACCTCTAACACTTACAAGCTGTTTGGCCTTGGGCAAATTATATAACCTCCCTGTGTCTGTCATCTTAACAGTAAAAAGGGATGCCTGGCTTATAGGGACATTATGAGGATTTACAATGAAAGCTATAGGCCAGTTGTGGTGATCCCAGCACTTTGGGAGGCCAAGGTGGATGGATCACTTGAGGTCAAGAGTTTGAGACCAGCCTGGCCAACATGGCAAAACCCTATTTCTACTAAAAATACAAAAAATTAGCCAGGTGTGGTGGTGCATGCTGGTAGTCCCAGCTACTCAGGAGGCTGAGGCAAGAGTATTGCTTGAACCTGGGAGGCGGAAGTCGCAATGAGCCGAGATTGGGCCACTGCACTCCAGCCTGGGCAACTGAGCACGACTCAGTCTCAAAATAAAATAAAAGCTGTTACTGCAGTGTCTGGTACATGATAGGCACTCACTACACAGTAACTGTCATTATTATGATTGTGATAGAAGAAGAGTGTGTTTGGGAAAGAAAGGAGAGAGATAGGCCAAAAGGAGGGAGAAGAGTACCCTGGGAAAAGAAATGGCTTATAGGGGCCGAGCGCAGTGGCTCATGCCTGTAATCCCAGCACTTTGGGAGGCCAAGGCGGGTGGATCACCTGAGGCCGGGAGTTCAAGACCAGTGTGACCAACATGGTAAAACCCCATCTTAAAATAAATAAATAAATAAAAATAAATGGCTTGTAGGAAGTGGAGAAGAGAAGAAACAGTATATGGAACACTGAGCAAGGGACTGGAGCCAAGGACAGTGGATCATTTGGGGTCCTGGGTCCATTCTTCTTCCCACAGCCAGCTACCTGCCCAAACCAGGAGCTCAGCTCTACCAGTTCCGATATGTGAACCGCCAGGGCCGGGTGTGTGGGCAGAGCCCCCCTTTCCAGTTCCGAGAGCCAAGGCCCATGGATGAACTGGTGACCATGGAGGAAGCTGATGGGGGCTCTGACATCCTGCTGGTTGTCCCCAAGGCAACTGTGCTACAGGTGAGAAAAGAGCAACAGAGTTACTCCCAGGCAAGAAGTGGGAGACAGCATTGCAAGAGGACCCTTCCTACCTTACCATCCCCTCATCTGTGGCCTGAACTGAAGACCTAAGTGAGAGTTAGACAAAGTCCTGCCTCCAGGAACGTCTCAGTCTAACAGATATACACGAACATGTAAGGCAGGAAAGCAGACCATCCACAGGCCAGTGTAACTCAGGATTTCTTAAGAACTTTCGGAGCCTTCCTTCTCCACGCGCTACATCCTGCCTTATGCCCTAGAGGAAGATCTAAAGGGTAGACGGGGGCTACTCCAGGGGACATTCAGAGAAAAGGTAGCACAAGACCTGCTTCTAGGACAAGTGGGGAGTGAGAGCAGATAGGCAAGGCCCCAGACCTGTACTGTCCAACGCCAGAGGCTCTTAACTACATGTGGCTTTTGAGCACTTCAAATGCAATTAATCCAAATTGAGATGGACTGTATGGTAAAATACACTCCAGATTTTGAAGACTTAGTATTTTTTAAAGAGAATGTAAAAGACTTCAATAATTTTTATTTTGACTACATATTGAAATGATACTGTTTTGGTGGTTTTTTTGGTTTTTTTTTTGAGACAGTCTCACTCTGTCACCCAGGCTGAGTGTGGTGGTGCAATCTTGGCTCACTGCAACCTCCGCCTCCTGGGTTCAAGTGATTCTTCTTCCTCAGCCTCCCAAGTAGCTGGAACTACAGGCACCTGCCACCACACCCAGCTAATTTTTGTATTTTTAATAGAAATGGGATTTCACCATGTTGGCCAGGTTGGTCTCAATCTCCTGACCTTGTGATCCACCTGCGTCAGCCTCCCAGAGTACTGGGATTACAGGTATGAGCCACCGCATCCAGCCGTTTTGGTCTTTTTAAACCTGTTTTGTTTTTTTTTTTTTTAAGAGATGGGATCTTGCTATGTTGCCCAGGCTGATCTTGAACTCCTGGGCTCAAGCAATCCTCCCATCTCAACCTCCTGAGTAGCTGGGACTATAGGCATATGCCACTGCACCTGGCCAGAATGATACTATTTTAGATAGACTGTGTTAGACTAAATATTCTTGGCCAGGCACAGTGGCTTACACCTGTAATCCCAGCACTTTGGGAGGTCAAGGCAAGCAGATCACGTGAGGTCAGGAGTCAAGACCAGCCTGGCCTGGCCAACATGGTGTCCCGTCTCTACTGAAAATACAAAAATTAGCTGGGCATGCTGGCGGGTGCCTGTAATCTCAGCTACTTGGGAGGCTAAGGCAGGAGAATTGCTTGAACCTGGGAGGAAGAGGTTGCAGTGAGCCGAGATCGTACCACTACACTCCAGCCTGGGTGACAGAATGAGACTCCATCTGTATGCATGTGTGTGTGTGTGTGTGTGTGTGTATTCTAGAAATTAATTTCAAATGTTTCTCATTAATTTTTAAGTGCCTGCTAGAACATTTTAAAGTATATATGTGGCTTGTATTATATTTCTATTGAGCCAAATAGAGAAGAATTAAGGAGTAGAGGCAGATATTAGCATGAAAGACTTCCTGAAGGAAGACAAGAGACAGAGCCAGGTGGAGAGGAAATATATTCCCCAGATAAGGAAGGGACTGGAGAAGGCTGCGAAGGTGAGAAGGAGTAGCTTTCCTGGGATTCAGACAAACCCTGTCCTCCAGAACTCCAAGTCTAATAAATACATAGCATCACCACAGGAATAGCAAGATATTTATATCACATAAGTGAAAGATATGTGAGCTCCTACTCTGTGTTGTGTTTTCACAATCATGATTCTCATTTGAGCCTTACAACAATCCACACTAAGGGATCGTGTTACAGATGAAGACACAGAGACTTAGAGAAGTTAAGAAGCTTGTTCAAAATCACATAGCTAGCCAGGTGTAGTGGCATGCACCTGTAGTCCCAGCCACTTGGGAGACACTGAGATGGAAGGATTGCTTGAGGCCAGGAATTTGAGGCTATGGTATGCTATGGTTGCACCTGTGGATGGCCACTGCACTCCAGCCTGGGCAACATAGTGAGAACCTATCTTTAAAAAAAATCACATAGCTAGTAAAAATTGCTTTGAAGATTTGAACCCAAGTCTGTCCAACTCCAGAGCAGATAGGGTAAAATCAGGGGAGCCATCCCTTGTGTCTGTGTTCATTGACTTGTGCCACACCAGGGATTCCTGCAATTGCTGGGTAAAGCAAAAGGGCTAGGCCTAGGGAAGGGAAAAGAAAAAGAGGGATGGGCAGTTCAGGGTGCCATAAGCTGGTGCGTCTGACTGGGTGTTGGATGGGATCCCTTTCTCACCTCTTTAGAGCCCAAAGCTACATAACTCCCCAACCCCAAAATGCACCTGCTGCATTCTGAGTGAGGATGGGCCCTTAGAAGGGGTACTCCAGCAGCACACCCCCTTCTCATCCTGCCACCTATAGAACCAGCTCGATGAGAGCCAGCAAGAACGGAATGACCTGATGCAGCTGAAGCTGCAGCTGGAGGCACAGGTGACAGAGCTGAGGAGCCGAGTGCAGGAGCTCGAGAGGGTTCTGGCAACTGCCAGGCAGGAGCACGCGGAACTGACGGAACAGTACAAGGTGGGAGCTAGGCCAGGTAGGGGACAGGGTCTGGCTGCTCACCCAGCATCTAAAATCTGAACCCAGTGAGGAGGGTGGAGGAGAGATGTGAATTGGCTTTTATGATGGTTCTGGCATCAAGGAAATAGGTTTAAGGGGTAATGGGTGGGATTAAACTTGATATGACAAGAGACATGTTCCAAACTTGTAATGAGACTCAGTTCTTTGAACATAGGAATGCTGGGCTAAGGTGGAGGTGGCCACATTGATAGGTAAGGGAATGTTCCCTTACAGTTTCTTTTTCAAGGAAGGTGATGTGATAGCCGTATGGGAGCAGTCAGACCCTGGAGTGCTCTTCCTAAGCCTTTGTTCCACCACTTGAGAGATGAATCCCAACCTCCTTTTTCTTCTGGGGGAAACTTAATTACAGGGGATTTCGAGGTCCCATGGGGAGATCACAGAAGAAAGGGATATCCTGAGCCGGCAACAGGGAGACCATGTGGCACGCATCCTGGAGCTGGAGGACGACATCCAGACCATCAGTGAGAAAGTGCTGATGAAGGAGGTGGAGCTGGACAGGTGAGGGGAGTCCAGTGACCCATCACTTCCTCTCCCTTCCATGACCCCCTCGCTCCAGCCTCCTCTCTCAGGCAAGCAGACCTGCTGTCTGCCCCACATGCTTCCTCTTTCCCTCTCACCCTCACTCAGGCTAGTCCAGTTACTGGGGATACCCTTTTCTGCTGAGCTCTCTACCATCTTTCGAAACACTAGTCTGTATTCCTCCTCTTCAGAAATAATCATAGTTACCACTTATTGTGCAGCAAAAGCTGAGCCAGAGCTAGGAGTGGGGGATTTGGAAGAAGAGAATGGATAGAAGTCAGTGCAAGATAAGAGGGAATGGATATAGCTGGGCGAGATGGCTGATGCCTATAATCTCAGCACTTAGGGAGGCCGAGGCAGGCGGATCACCTGAAGTCAGGAGTTCGAGACCAGCCTGACCAACATGGGAAAACCCCGTCTCTACTAAAAATACAAGATTAGCTGGTCATGGTGATGCATGCCTGTAATCCCAGCTACTCAGGAAGCTGAAGTATGAGAATTGCTTGAACCTGGGAGACGATTGCGGTGAGCTGAGATTGCACCATTGCACTCCAGCCTGGGCAACAAGAGTGAAACGCCATCTCAAAAAAAAAAAAAGGAGAGAGAGAGAAGATGGATTTCAGATTTGACCACAGGAAGGTTACTATTAAGAAACATTAGAACTAGTGATCCAGGAATATTATGGAATCTCTCTCCTGAAAAAAAGATACAAATCACAGACTCTTAGCATTGGGAATGTAAGGTATGTATGAGAGTATGTAAAGAGGTCACCCTGAGGAGGCAGCCTCTTTCAACATTTAACAGCTGTCATTTTTGTATCTCTTGTATTGAGCCAAACTCTACCCTCCTATAACTTACCAGGAGGTCCTGAGACCTCTGGAGACACATAGAATACATTTCTCTCTTCTTCCAGAAAACTGTTACCTCTACCAAGTAGCATAAATATTCACCACCACCTCCCATGTCCATCCTGCAAATTTTCACCAGTTTAAACACTCTAGTTCTTTATTTCATTAAGTGACATAATTATGTTTCATTTAGTACTGGTAGATGTGATATTTTTTTTAAACTGGTTAAAAGAAAGCCATTCTATCCAAGGCCCAAAGTAATAAGTGAGTTCTTCTGAGAGGCTTCTTCAGGATATGTTAGTCTTGCCCTAGGGAGATATTAGCTGTCTATATTCTAAGTCATAGGTTAGAAAAGCAGGGGTCAGATTGAGCATCTGGAAAAGATTAGGGACTGCCTAGACCAGGGGTCAACAACTATGGCCCACAGGCCATATTTAGCCTGCCACCTGTTGTATAGCCCACAGGTAAGAATGGTTTTTACATCCTTTAATGGTTAAGAACAAATTAAAAGAAGAATATTTTGTGACATATGAAAGTTGTATGAACTTCAAATCTTTGTTCAAGTTTTATTGGAACATCGCGCTCATTCACTTGCATATTGTCAATGGAGGCTTCTGCACTACAATGGCAGAGTTGAGTAGATGCCACAGAGACCACATGGCCTGCAAAGCATGCAATCTTTACTGTCGGGCCCTTTACAGAAAGAGTCTGCCAACTTCTGGTCTAGATCAAAAGTTTATAATCAATAATGACTGCCCTTGTCTCGAAAAGAGTAGATTCTAGTCTCTTGATTGAGTGAAAACAGTAGGAGCCATCAGCAGAACATTCCTTAAAATATTACATCAAAAGATGAGAAAACTATTTCTTTCTAAATTGTGCTCTAGAACCTGGAATCTTGGGGCTTAGAACTGGATCTGCTGGCTTGGAGATTTATGTATCCCAGAGTGAAATGGAGCTCTGGGTCTAGAGCAGCAGTAGAAGGGCACAAAACAGAGGTCTGAGTCCGTTCCTTCTCTGGGTGGAGCAGATTGTCTAACATGTCATCCTACCAATCCCAGGGTTAGAGACACAGTGAAGGCCCTGACCCGGGAACAGGAGAAGCTCCTTGGGCAACTGAAAGAAGTACAAGCAGACAAGGAGCAAAGCGAGGTAAGGGGCTCAGAGCTGGTTTACTTTCTCCATTGTTCAGTCAGTGTTTCATTCCTTTCTGAGAGCCAGACACCAAAGGGAATAAAAATGTAAAGAAGACATTGTGTGTACTCTACTAGGGAACATAAGACATATATCCAAACCAGAATTAGTCAAAGTGGAAAAGTGGAATATAAGAAATGTCACAAGAGAAATCTTTTTTTTGTTTTTTGGAGACAAAGTCTCACTTTGTCTCCCAGGCTGGAGTACAGTGTTGCTGTCTCAGCTCGCTGCAACCTCTGCCTCCTGGGTTCCAGCGATTCTTATGTCTCAGCTACCCGAGCAGCTGGGATTACAGGCGCGCACCACCACACCCAACTAATTTTTGTATTTTTAGTAGAGACGGGATTTCACCATGTTGGGCAGGCTGGTCTCGAACTCCCGATCTCAAGTGATTCACCCACCTCAGCCTCCCAAAGTGCTAAGATTACAGGTATGAGCCACTGCACCTGGCCTCAAGAGAAATCTAATAAAGTATTGTAGGGCTTCAGGGAGGTATATGAGAGCGCATCTTGTTAGAGACATTAGAAAAGTCTTTTTAAAAGGTGTGTGAAGGCTGAGCATGGTGATTCACGCCTGTAATCCCAGCACTTTGGGAAGCCGAGGCAGATGGATCACCTTAGGTCAAGAGTTCAAGACCAGCCTGGCCAACACGGTGAAACCCCATCTCTACTAAATATACAAAAATTAGCCAGGTGTGATGGTGGGTGCCAGTAATCCCAGCTACTCGGGAGGTTGAGGTAGGAGAATTGCTTGAACCAGGAGGCGGAGGCTGCAGTGAGCATAGATCACACTACTGCACTCCAGCCTGGGTGACAGAGTAAGACTCTGTCTCAAAAAAAAAAAAAAAAAAAAAAGCAGGGGAGGTTCATGGCTAGGCGTGGTAGTTCATGACTGTGATTGTAGCACTTTGGGAGGCCGAGGTAGGAGGATTGTTCAAGCCCAGGAGTTCAAAACCAGCCTGGGCAATATAGTGAGACCCCATCCCTACAAAAAATTTTAAAACTTAGACAGGCATGGTGGCATGCACCTGTAGTCCTAGCTACTCAGGAAGCTGAGGTGGGAGAATTGCTTAAGCCCAGGAGGTCAAGGCTGCAGTAGGCTATGATCGCACCCCTGCACTCCAGCCTGGGTGACAGAGTGAGATTGTGAGATTCTGTCTCAGAAAAAAAAAGGGGTGGGGTGTGGTGCATGTAGTAGCCTAGTACTTCCAAACCTTTTTTAGCAGAACCATTTCTTTTCCTCTCACCAATAAAGTTTTTCATCTTGTGTGGAATCTCACTGAATAAACAAAAACAATATTTTACTACTATAACTTTATTTTTATAAATTTGAATGTATAACATTTACTCAAAAGTTAGTGAAAGCAATTAGGTAATTTTGAGGCACAACAGACTTTGAAATTAGAGGTTATGGATGACTGTTCTGTCAGCCTCAGCAACTAATGTATTTCTGTATTTTATTTTGATTGTGCAATATTGAGAACACACTGAGTCGCACACAAGTAGGTGCAAATGATAACCATTTTTAAACTGTCCACCTTGCAGCTCAGTTTACTCTTCAATTCAATAGAAAATACAATAGAAACTGTTCTGAGCTTTGCACAAAAATGAATTAACCTGGAATCACGTATCAATTGGTGATCTCCAATGTGTTAACTTGTGATTTTATAGGGTTTTTGTTTTGTATTATTTTGTTTTTTAAACAGAGTCTTGTTCTGTCACCCAGGCTGGAGTGCAGTGGCACAATCTTGGCTCACTGCAACCTCCGCCTCCCAGGTCCAAGCAATTCTCCTGCCTCAGCCTCCCGAGTAGTAGCTGGGACTACAGGCGCGTGCTACCATGCCTGGCTAATTTTTTTTTTTTTTTTGTATTTTTAGTAGAGACAGGGTTTCACCGTGTTAACCAGAATGGTCTCAATCTCCTGATCTCGTGATCCGCCCGTCTCAATCTCAAGTGCTGGGATTATAGACATGAGCCACCGCATCTGGCCCATTTTTTTTTTTTTTTTTTTGAGATGGAGTTTCACTTTTGCTGCCCAGGCTGGAGTAGTGTCATGATCTTGGCTCACTGCAACATCCGCCTTCCGAGTTCAAGCAATTCTCCTGCCTCAGCCTCCCAAGTAGCTGAGATTACAGGCACCAGCTATCACACCTGGCTAAGTTTTTGTGTTTTTAGTAGAGATGGGGTTTCACCATGTTGGCCAGGCTGGTCTTGAACTTCTGACCTCAGCTGATCCACCCGCCTCAGCCTCCCAAATCACGCTGAGATTATAGCTGTGAACCACTGCAGTTGGCCTTGTGTGTGTGTGTGTGTGTTTTTTTAAATAATTGTTGATAATGTAGAAGAAGTTCAAATCAAATATCTACAGAACTCCTAAATTGCTTCCTCAGAACCCTGGGTTTGTGTGGAAGATCATTAAAAAATCCTTTGCTCAGCAGTGAGAATAGGTAGAATTTGAGTAGACAGAGATGAGAGTGAGGCTATTCTAGGAACAGAAAAAGACATGAGCACAGGCTTAGAGGCCAGAACACTCAGGGCATTTGAATGTGTGACTAAAGTGTTTGAGATAAGGCCAAGGTCAGACTGTGGAGGATCCTGAGCTTCATTTTTATTCCACAAGCAGTGAAAGGCTTTAATGATTTTTCAAGCAGGGGTGACGTATTTATGGCCAGGTGCAGTAGCTCACGCCTGTAATCCCAACATTTTGGGAAGCCAAGGCAGGAGTATCCCTTGAGCTCAGGAGTTCGAGACAAGCCTGAGCAACATAGTGAGACCCTGTCTCAACAAAAAATACAAAAATCAGGTAGGCATGGTGGCACACACCTATAATCCCAGCTACTCAGGAGGCTGGGGTGAGACAATTGCTTGAGCCCAGGAGTTGGAGGCTGCAGTGAGCTATGACCATGCTACTTCACTCCAGTCTTGGCAACAGAGCCAGACCCTATCTCTAAAAAAGAAAATAACTGTACTTAAAGAATCAGGACTGTACCTGAAGAAGAATAATCCGATTGCCTTGTGGAGAATGAGCTAGTTAAGAAGTTATTCAGTAGTCCAAGCAGGAAATGACCGGAGTCTGAGATAATGTGGTTGTGGTGGTAATAGAGAAGAGGAAATGGCTGTGACCAGGATGGAGACACAATAGGCTTATCTGTGGATGCTAGGGGGAGGACAGAGCCAAGTATGGCACCAAGGGAACCATCCTGAGTAACTTGGGAGCTAGTTGGTACCATGGACAGAAATAAGATGAGGAAAGACTGGGTTGGGGTGGGAGGTAGACTGTTGAGTTTGAGGGGCCTGTAGGGCATGGAGACTGAGTTTTGATTTAAGAGAAAGAATGGAGTAGCAGAAATAGTACAAGGAATGCCTACACGTAAGACCTGAGGCTGTGATGCTGGGTACCTCATTTTGGAAGCTGGAGACTGGATATGCAGGATTGAGTCCCTTGAGCTGAGAACCCAAGAAGGGCTGGCAATAGCTAAAGGCTTGAGTATGTATTAAATCTGAGAAGTGGAGCCTTGACTTCTCTCATCACCATGCTTTACCTGCCGCGCCACCCCAACACACATACCCCTTTCCTTACCTGCTTTCCACTTCCATCAGGCTGAGCTCCAAGCGGCACAACAGGAGAACCGTCGCTTAAATTTGGAGCTGCAGGAGGCCAAGAGCTGGCAAGAGGAGCAGAGTGCTCAGGCCCAGCGACTGAAAGACAAGGTGGCCCAGATGAAGGACACCCTAGGCCAGGCCCAGCAGCGAGTGGTGAGTGAAGGCCCCAAGGCAACGGGAAAGGGCAAGTGTAGAAAAGCCTGAGCGTCTAAAGAGAAGGGGAAAGACATGACTAAAGACTAAACAACACAACCCTGAGTCCTAATGCAGTGGAGTGGAGGGAGCCTGGTGACCTCCCCGCTGACAAATGATTCACGGGGAACTCCGATCTCCATCTCCTTCTTTCTCCTGAGGCTGAGCTGGAGCCCCTGAAGGAGCAGCTTCGAGGGGCCCAGGAGCTTGCAGCCTCAAGCCAGCAGAAAGCCACCCTTCTTGGGGAGGAGTTGGCCAGCGCAGCAGCAGCCAGGGACCGCACCATAGCCGAACTACACCGCAGCCGCCTGGAAGTGGCTGAAGTCAACGGCAGGCTGGCTGAGCTCAGTTTGCACTTGAAAGAAGAAAAATCCCAATGGAGCAAGGAGCGGGCAGGGCTGCTGCAGAGTCTGGAGGTAGAGGGATGGGGGCACCTGGCAGAATGATGGCCACTGCCCCCACCTCTGTGGGGACTCCTACATGTGGTCACACCCTCTGGGAGGAGAGAAGAGGGGTTGAGAACCTTAGAGGACTCGGGGTGGAGAGGGGCTTTGAGGGAGGTACGCTTTACTTTCCAAGCATGACCCATCCCTAACCAGGGTATCCCAATTCTGATCACCAGAGCACCTTCCTTGGAACAGAAAAACATTTTCTGTCCTGGGCTCCAAGCCCTGCCATAATGCCTGTCCTGATCAGTGCAGCACCTGCTGTCGTGTCCTGTCCTTCATTAGGAAATGAAAGGGGAAAGTGCTCTAAAAATGCTTCTTGAAAGAAAGGAAGGGACACAGTACGGGATGGTGCTGTTGACAGTGGTGTTCCTTTTTCTTCCCCCTCCACTTTCCTATTTTTCTTCTTGGCTATCTCCCAGGCAGAGAAGGATAAGATCCTGAAGCTGAGTGCAGAGATACTTCGACTAGAGAAGGCAGTTCAGGAGGAGAGAACCCAAAACCAAGTGTTGAAGACTGAGCTGGCCCGGGAAAAGGATTCTAACCTGGTGAGGCACCCAGCCACCAACGGTCCTGTCCTCTGGCCTCCTGAGGCATCCATACCCCTTCTCTGTCTTGGGTATGGGCTCAGAAGTACGAGGTATCCACTTACATGTTGGGTGGCATTTCACTTGCACACACAAGCTCTCGTTGGTTTAAAATGTGCATTCTTTCTGCTCTCAGGGCACACATCTAGGCCCAGTAGGGGTGACTTAGGAGAATTATAGAGTGGCCCCTTGGTACGACCAAGGCCTCTGCACCCCAGCCTAGAGGCAGTCATCCAGGTCCCCACTCGAGAGGCAGAGACTAGGACCTAGATCACTGAGTCCCTGTGGCCCAAGACAAAGGACTCATGGAGGAAGAGTGCTGGGAATTCTGTGGGTGTGTCCACGCAAGAAAGAAGTAGAGACATGGGGAGACCTGTTTCTAGATGGTTGGTCCTGCTCCCAGAGCCCAGGTTCTTGGAGGTACATTCTAGGCTCCAGATTCCATCTGACTCTCTTCCCTCAGGTACAGTTGTCAGAAAGTAAGCGGGAGCTGACAGAGCTGCGGTCAGCCCTGCGTGTGCTGCAGAAGGAAAAGGAGCAGTTACAAGAGGAGAAGCAGGTGAGCACCCATAACCCAGGCCCCGTGGATGCCACAGGCGAGGACTAGAGGGCTCGAAACTTTGTAAATTCCTGTCACCCCTTGACTTAGAAACTGTTCTCTCCAAGAGCACCCATACCCTGTCTTCTCTTATTAGTGGACTTGGCAGGACAGGGGATGATCTCTGGGAGAAGGGAGGGATGTAAGTGGTGAAGGAGGGGTGCTGGGGGGTATCTACCTGAAGTTGCCCTAGTATTTGCTGAAGGCTTCTAATCCTGAGGAGCTAAGAGTTCCTCTTGGGTACAGAGAAAGGCCTTGAAGGCCAGCAAGGTTGGCATCTTCCCAGTCTCCAGCACCTGCCTCTTTCCTTCCCAATTCCAGGAATTGCTAGAGTACATGAGAAAGCTGGAGGCCCGCCTGGAGAAGGTGGCAGATGAGAAGTGGAATGAGGATGCTGCCACAGAGGATGAGGAGGCTGCTGCGGGGCTGAGTCCGTACAGCCCCAGTCTTGTAACACCTCTTCCCCACTCTACCTCCCGCTGTTGAGGAAGGCTCCATGTAACCTTGCTGGGAGCTGCCTCTGCCTTCTATGTGTTTGGCCTTTTCTTTCCCAGACTCTGCCCCCTGTTTAATGATACCCCTCATCCAGAGGAGACAGCTGGTTCAACCTTCTCACAACACATCCTTCTCTGCCTGCTCTGTCTCCTACAGGCTGCCCAGCAGCTCTAACAGACTCAGAGGATGAGTCCCCAGAAGACATGAGGCTCCCACCCTATGGCCCTTGTGAGCATGGAGACCCAGGCTCCTCTTCTGCTGGGCCTCGAGAGGCTTCTCCCCTCGTTGTCATCAGCCAGCCAGCTCCCATTTCTTCTCACCTCTCTGGGCCAGCTGAGGACAGTAGCTCTGATTCGGTGAGCAGTGGAGGAGCCTGTGAGAGGCAGTAAGGAGGGGCAGGGCCAAACCCAAGTATCCCCACTCTACAGCAGGACTCTCTCAGACGGGGTCTCCCCGGCTCTACAGCAGGACTCTCTCAGACGGGGTCTCCCCCGCTCTACAGCAGGACTCTCTCAGACGGGGTCTCCCCGGCTCTACAGCAGGACTCTCAGACGGGGTCTCCCCCGCTCTACAGCAAGACTCTCTCAGACGGGGTCTCCCCGGCTCTACAGCAGGACTCTCTCAGACGGGGTCTCCCCGGCTCTACAGCAGGACTCTCTCAGACGGGGTCTCACTCTGTCGCCCAGGCTGGAGTATAGCATGGTCTTGGCTCACTGCAGTCTCTGTGATTCTCCCACCTCAGTCTTCCGAGAGTAGCTGGGACTGCAGGCACGTGCCCCCGGCTAATTAGAGCAGGCATCTTAGCCACATGGGACTCTCTTTTTTTCCCAGGGCAGAGGAGGCAGGCCCAGCCTCTCTTCAAGGCCACACTAACAGATACCATCCCAAAACCCAGACCCACCCCGTAGTCTCACTGCTTCTCCCCTCCCCCACACTCCCACACTCCTCATTCTCTTGTTATCCACCAGCCCCTCAAAACGCCTCTCCTGCCTCACTCTTCCTAAGCCCCCCAGGTCACTGTCCTAACCTTGGCTGCTCCTCCCATACCTGTCCCAATGTGCTGCTCCCCCATCTTGGGACACCATCTCAAAGTCCAACCCTGTCTCTTTGGCGTCCAGGAGGCTGAAGATGAGAAGTCAGTCCTGATGGCAGCTGTGCAGAGTGGGGGTGAGGAGGCCAACTTGCTGCTTCCTGAACTGGGCAGTGCCTTCTATGACATGGCCAGGTGAGTTCAACCAGTGAGGCCAGGAGGGAAGTGGGAGGAGGTCAGAGGAAAGGGGCATCTGTGTGGACAGTCACCAGGCCCTGCTCCCAACCCCCATCCTTCTTGGCCTTAGCCAAGAAAAGGAGATACAGGTATGGTTAACAAGGAAACTGACTCACTGCTGCAAATCCCAGATGCCTTCAGGTAATCCCTCCCCCTGTCTTATCAATGCACTCAGAGGTCTTGCCTTTAACTGGCTTCTATTTTGTTCTAGCACCATCTTCCGCAGAGCCCAAATTGCCTTGCTTCCCCTCTCTCCTGCCCCTACCCCTTCCCCAACCACTAGGTAGGTACCTAGGATCCTCCGGGGAGGAAGGGAGGTGACCACAGCCCCCAGGGATAGGAGCAGAGAGAAGACTGGGATCCAGCATCCATCTGGCTACACCGAAAATGCTGTCCCTCTTCCCTGACTTCCCTGGGGGACCCTTGGGGAAGGGAACCTACAGGGGTGGGGGTTTCAGGTACCAGATTGTCACCTTCTTCCCTGTTATTCCCAGGGTCAAGGGGGCAGGCACAGGGAAGAGAGATTTGATCATCTAGTCCCAGTTTTGCCTAGATGTGAGATGGGCTCAGGGCAGGGAGCGGGTGATGCTGTCATCCTTCTCAGCTGGAGCAGGAAGATGAAGGACGATGTCAGACTCATTTTCAGCCTCATTAGGCAGCAGACGGAGATGGAGGGAGGAGAGCAGGCGGTTGGGGGATGGGCTCTGCGCTGCAGAGACTAGCAGGGACTAAAGAAGAGAGGACGTGGGGAACTGGAAAAACAAGGCTTCCGGGATTGTGGGGAGAAAGACGCTGTGGGAGAGGCCAGGATGCTGCATTAGGCACAGAATAACCTGGGACCAGGCACGTGGGTCCTGCTGCCTGAAAAGTCTGCAAGTCAAGAAGGGAACAGAGCACGCCAACCCTCTCCCTTTCCCCTCTGTCTCTCTTAGTGGCTATACAGTGGGTCCCCTGTCAGAAGCCAGCACTGGGGGCCCTGCCACCCCCACATGGAAGGAGTGTCCTATCTGTAAGGAGCGCTTCCCTGCTGAGAGTGACAAGGATGCCCTGGAGGACCACATGGATGGACACTTCTTTTTCAGCACACAGGACCCCTTCACCTTTGAGTGATCTTACTCCCTCATACATGCACAAATACACACACACACACACACACACACACACTCACTCACTCACACACATGCATACACTTATGCCCATTTTCTACCACACCACGCTCCATGAGATTCTGTTCCCTAAGAACTGCTTCTGTGTGCCCTGCTTTCATCCCAGGATTTCTCACTTTATTCTCTCCTACCTGGCTCTTTTGTCCCAGGAAGGGGTCCTGTTCAGAAGCAGTGGCTGAATTTACCCCCTGAAAGCAGTTTTGGAGGAACCGGGATGGAGGAGGCCTTCCCCTGTGGGAATAGCCTTGGTTGCTGCTGATGCACAGCCACTGCACACACACACTCACACTCACACACACTCCCATGTCTGATGCCCCAAAGCCAATTCCTGGGGCACCCCACCCTCTCTTATTTGGGGTTTCCGTTTGTTTACCTGAGTTTTCTCTGGGGCCTGCATGGAGGCAGCAGCATGGACATCACGGCCTCTCAGGTCCCTTTTGGTCCTCAGCCTCGTTGGTTCCTCTTTCTGTTCCCCCTTTGCCTTCTGCACCCCACTCCAGCCTTTTCCATAGCCTTAGATATTCAGTTTGGAGAGTTTTTGTATTTTTGAGGATTCCTGTACTCTGTATCCTGTTCCCGCATCTCCTCACACGGAAAGAAATAATGTATTTGTGCCTTCTGTGAGGGATGGGGGGAAGAAATGGTCCCAGGTATCCCCATTGCCCAGCCCCTCCTCCCTCTCCAGGTCCCCCCACAGCAATAAAAGCTTCCTCCTGATATCCTTCCCTTTGATCTGTAGTTTGAACAAATATATTTATATGATATGTATAACTGTTGTCACAAATGTGTTCTAATTATGAGGTATGACTGGAGTACAGGGTCCAGACCGCTGGCCCTTAGACCCTGATGGAGGGAGGAGGGAAAGAGGGGACGCATCCCTGCCTCATGGCGGGGGATACTGGGCAGTTACTGTCCCGTTGTGCCTCCTGATGTGCTGGCAACCAGTGGGTTGTGTCAAGTGGGAATCTGGCTTGGATAGTGCAGCAGTGGGGGAGGGAGCAAAGCGATGGGTTCGTGTCAGTTCTGCTCGGGGTTTAGTCTCAGGGTGGGTGCATGCCGTGGAAAAGCAAGACAAGTTTTCTACTGCCCAGACCTTCACCTTTCACACCAGCCATCACTGTACCTTACACCAAAGGATAGGCTTTATTCCTGTCAAGAGGGTACACCATTGAGTATCTACTTAGTAAAACATGCCCTAAGCCTCATACCTCTAAAGGCGATTTTATATTCTTCCTGTTTGTTTCTTTCTCTGCTGCCATCCCCTCAGACCTGTATGTACACTCTGATTCAACAGTCACAAAAACACATTCATCCACTCTAACCAGCTTCACAGGCTAGACAGACACATACACAGCATCATAAAGCATTTGTTAAGAACCTGCATGCCCACCAAGGCTCTCAGCAATACCCTGCACAAGCACATGCCTACAGCCCCCTTCTCCATCCCAAAAGCTCCCTTCTCAGCTGCCCTCCACTCCCTTCAGGGCCTCTGTGTGGACCACCCCCACCATTCTCTGTCTCCGTTCACCTGAAATGCTCCTGTCCACCCCCTTCCCAGCCCCACCTGGATGACATCTTACATCCTTCCTTCTTCCCTCACGTCTCTGTCTCCTAGCAACCCCATCTCGTTCCCTGAATCCCTTCCAAGGAAATTAGAGATAATGGATCTCTCCTCTCTCCATCTCAACCTCTCTTTATTGATCCTCCTTTAATGAAAGTTAATTATAACAATGATTTAATTAATAGAATCCCTCTCTTCCTTTATTGCTTCCCGTATTAAGACTATTAATAAATACGAGCTGGGCTGACAGAGGCATCCATCACCCGCCTGGGATTCCCTCCATCCCTCCTTTTACCTTCCCCCTCTCCCCCTCCCTCTCTTGGCCTATAAACTTGCCGGGGTAGTGGGGGTTAATCAGAGAGGAATTATGAGCCAACATCCTCAGCAGGAGGTGCATTTAATGAAATCATGTGTGATTTATTTTCTGGGGGAGGTTGGGGAGAGAAGAATCTGGGACCCACACATCCTGGCTTCCAGAAGGGTGGCTACCTAGTGCAAAAAAGGAGAAAGTAGACAAACAGGGACCCAGGCCCTGTGCTCCCATGCCACAGCCCCTGCCAAGCCACACACACACCCACAGGAGCCACACGGCTAGCTGCGCAAGGCCACTGATACAGATGCCATGAGACTAAAAGCACTGAAGAGGACTGCAGTATAGGTTTTGTTCTTTCCCACCTTCAAACTTCACATGGATCCTTCTCACCTCCTTCCTTTCTCTCCAGCCCTGTGCTGCTTCATTGTCCCAAATCTGCTTCAAACTCCTCCCTCCATAAAGCCCCCCAGCCCCTCTCCACGCTCCTCAAAATGGATATCTAGAGTTTCTAGCTGCTCCTCTTTCTGCCCTTTGTGTGTCTTTGTGTGTCTTTCTGGTGTGCAATCTGCAATTTCAGACTGGGGGTGCCACAAAAGTGTGGGGCCATTTCTGTCCCTTACTTATGGTTTGCCTATCCCAGTATCCATGCAGAGGGAGCTCAAGGAAGGGTAATCGACTGCACGGGCGGCGGGGAACCCAGGGGCAGCTGGTTCCAGTTCTGTCTCCTACTAACTGAGTGGTATTCGGCAACTCAGCCTTTCTACTTATTTCCCTTCTGTATTGAATCATCCCTTTCCTCCCTGCTCCCAAGCATCCATGCAGAAGCTGATAGACCAGAATGGGCTTGAGACCCTAATATGAAAGGAGAAATCAGCCAAGTAGTAGCAAATAGGAACTCAGGGGTCAGTATTTGGGGGTGGAAGAATGAATCCAAACACATCACTCCCCACTTACCGAACCTCTGTGGCTGCTTGTTACCTACAGGAACATGAAGTATAGATTGCTCAGTGTGCCAGTCAGGGTCTTCACCATCTGGTCCCAACTTGCCCTTCCATTTCCCATCTACCCTAAGGAACTCTGTACTCCAGTGTATCAGAGCCATTCCACAAAACATGCACTACTTTCCTCCCAGCTCAAAGGATACCACCTCCATGAAGCCTTACTTGACTCCCCTCTGTTATCCTTTGACATAACACATAGAGCACTTTATAAAAAGATGCTACACGTGTTTACAACTTTTTCCTAGACTATAAGCAGCTTGAGGGCAAGTTCTGTGCATATACGTCACTGTTCCTAAAATCTAGTATAGAGACTACAACATAGGACCAATCCTTCAAAAATAATCTTTAAATTCTTTTAATGTTTTATACATGCAAAATAATGTATATAATGAACAATAAAGTGAACATCACTGAGCGTACTAACCAGCTTCAAATAAACATTACCAATACCATTAAATGACGTGTCATGTGTGGCTTGAAAGAACAAAATGTGATGTCAGTTGGGATAGAGACATTTCTTTTTTTTTTTAGACAGAGTCTTGCTCTGTTGCCCAGGCTGGAGTGCAATGGCTTGATCTCGGCTCACTGGAACCTCTGCCTCCTGGGTTCAAGCAATTCTCCTGCCTCAGCCTCCTGAGTAGCTGGGATTACAGGTGCCTGCCACCATGCCCGGCTAATTTTTGTATTTGTAATAGAGACAGGGTTTCACCATGTGGGCCAGGCTGGTCTCAAACTCCTGACCTCATGATCTGCACGCCTGGGCCTCCCAAAGTGCTGGGGGCTCACCGAGCCCGGCCTTTTCTTTTCTTTTTTTTTTTTGAGACAGAGTCTCACTTTGTCGCCCAGGCTGGAGTACAGTGGTGTGATCTCGACTCACTGCAACCTCCACCTCCCCGGTTCAAGCAATTCTCCTGTCTCAGCCTCCTGAGTAGCTGGGATTACAGGCGCCTGCCACCACGCCCGGCTAATTTTTGTATTTTTAGTAGAAACGGGATTTCACCATGTTTGTCAGGTTGATAGAGATGTTTCTATTAATTCTGGGTACTTTATGAAGTGCTCTGTATGGATCATGTGCCGGGGAATGGAGATGGAATAGTCAAAAACCCCACCCTTAGAGAGCTTGTAGTTGACGTAAATCACCAGATATAAGGAAACAAGATAAAATGCTACTTTAGAGGTATGCACAGCATGCTGTGGGACCACAGAGAGGCTTAACCAAGACTGAGGAAGGCAGAGCTTCCCACAAGTGATAATGTGGGGATAAGTCTTCAAGAATGAGTAGACATGAGCAAAGCATGTGCAGGCAGAAGAACAAAATATGCAAAGGCAACTTAGAAGTCTATACACTCAGGTAGGGCTGCCAAGTGAGGATCATACCCAATGTGGGAAGGAGGCTGGAAAGGTGAACTGCTGATCTTTACTCATACATTCACTCAACAAGTATTAACTGAGTGCCCACTATGTGTCAGATGCTATTCTAGATATCAGAGAAACAGCATAAACAAAATAGGAATCGGCTGGGTGCAGTGCCTCATGCCTGTAATCCCAGCAACTTGGGATGCCAAGGCAGGAGGATTGCTTCAGCCCAGGAGTTCAAGACCAGCCTGGGCAACATAGAATAATCTCTTCTCTTTAAAAAAAAAAAAAAAAAAAATTTTTTTTTTTTTTGAGACAGAGTTTCGCTCTGTCTCCCAGGCTGAAGAGCAGTGGTGCGATCTCAGCTCACTGCAACCTCCGCCTCCCAGATTCAAGGGATTTTCCTGTCTCAGCCTCTTGAGTAGCTGGGATTACAGCTGTGTGCCACCACGCCCGGCTAATTTTTGTATTTTTAGTAGAGACAGGGTTTCACCATATTGGTCAGGGTGGTCTCAAACTCCTGACCTCATGATCTGCCCGCCTCAGCCTCCCAAAGTGCTAGGATTACAGATGTGAGCCACCACACCAAGACAAAAACAAATTTTTTTTAATAAACCTGGCATGGTGGCATGCACCTGTAGTCCCAGCTACTCAGGAGGCTGAGGTGGGAGGATGGGTTGAGCCTGAGAGCTCATGGCTGCAGTGAGCTATGATAGCACCATGCAGCCTTGGGTGACAGAGAAAGATCCTGTCCCTAAAAAAACAAAAACAAAACAGGAATTCCTGCCCTCATGGAACTTATATGCTATTGCCAGATCATGAAAGTCCAGATAAACCAGTTAGGAATCTTGTAATAATCCAGGTAAAAATGGTGACCATCAAACTTAGTGTCAAGGGGAAAAGAAGCAGAATTATTTAGGATGCCGAAGTAATGGAACTTGGTGATAACTAGATATGGGAAGTGAGCAGAAGGAGTCAGGTTTCTGGTTCAGTGACCAGATAATTGATGAAGCCACTTACTAAATAAATACAGTTTGTCCTCTGTATCTGTGGGTTCTTCATCTGCTCATTCAACCAACCATGGGTCAAAAATATCTAGGAAAAAAAATACAAAATACTAGTACAACAATTGGCCTGGCACAGTGGCTCATACCTGTAATCCCAATACTTTGTGGGGCCAAGGCAGGCGGATCACCTGAGGTCAGGAGTTCGAGACCAGCCTGGCCAACAAGATGAAACTCCATCTCTACTAAAAATACAAAAATTAGTTGGGCATCGTGGTGCATGCCTGTAATCCCAGCTACTCGGAAGGCTGAGGCAGGAAAATCGCTTGAACCCAGGAGGTGGAGGTTGCAGTGAGCTGAGATTGTGCCATTGCACTCCAGCCTGGGCAACAGGAGCAAAGCTCTGCCTCAAAAAGAAACAAATTAAAAATAACAATACAGTATAACAACTGTTTACATGGCATTTACATTGTATTTAGTATTATAAATAATCTAGAGATAATTTAAAATATACAGGAGGATATGGTAGGTTATATGCAAATATACCATTTTATACAAGGAACTTGAGCATCTGCAAATTTTGCTATCCTCAGGGATACTGAGTAGCAAACAAATGGAGAAATACATTTGAGGGGGAAGACAACTGCTGCAATTTTGGCTTGTGGAATTCTCAATGTCTTTGGGATCTTCCCAGGGAGAGAGGAGGTCCAATGGGCAGTTGGATAGATATTTAAGTTAAGAGATCAAGAGAGTGTGAAGTTGGAGATCGAGATTTAAGGTGCCTGAAAGCAAAGGTGATGAGAGTAAAGAAAGATCTGGCCGGGCACTCTGGTTCACACCTATAATCCCAGCACTTTGGGAGGCCAAGGCAGGTGGATCACAAGGTCAAAAGATCAAGACCATCCTGGCCAACATGGTGAAACCCCATCTCTACTAAAAATACAAAAATTAGCTGGGTGTGGTGGTGCATGCCTGTAGTCCCAGCTACTCGGGAGGCTGAGGCAGGAGAATCACTTGAACCCAGGAGGCGGAGGTTGCAGTGAACCAAGATCATGCCACTGCACTCCAGCTGGTGACAGATTGAAACTTGAAAGAGAGAAAGAGAAAGAAAGAAAGAAAGAAAGGAAAAGAAAAGAGAGAGAGAGAGGGAGAGAGACAGGTATCCCTGCATATAGAGAGAGAAGGTAAGAGGGCCAAGGAAGGACAGAACCCAGGAGAACAGCATGGAAGGGAGATATGAAGAATGCAGACAGAGGGATCAGTCAAAGAGGTAGGAAGAAACTAGGAGAAATGAGCCAAAGAAAGAAGCCAGTAGTGGCAGGTGCAGCAGGGAGGCCTGGGAAATAATTCCTGGAGACCGCTGGATTAGCAGGCATTGGTAGCTCAGCAAGAGGAGCTGGAGGAGAATGTTGGAGGTAGAAGTGACTGCACAGCTGGACTTCACAGAACCTGCAATAGAGACACAATTCTTCTAATCTGTGGGAATTGGGAGTTCAAATTCACATAAAAACAAGGGCTTCGGGGTGGTGCAGTGCCTCATGCTTGTAATCCCAGCACTTTGGGAGGCTTAGATGGGTGTATTACTTGAAGTCAGGAATTTGAGACCTGCCTGACTAACATAGTGATAATTTGTCTCTACTAAAAATACAAAAATTAGTCGGGCATAGTGGCACGCATCTGTAATCCCAGCTACTTGGAGGCTGAGGCAAAAGAATCGCTTGAACTCAGGAGGCAGAGGTTGCAGTGAATTGAGATCGTGCCATTGCACTCCAGCCTGGACGACAGAGCAAGACTGTGTCTCAAAAACAAAAAAACAAAAAAACAAAAAAAACAGGCTGGATGCAGTGGCTCACGCCTGTAATGCCAGCACTTTTGTGTAATCCCAGGCCAAGGTGAGCAGATCACCTGAGGTTGGGAGTTCAAGACCAGCCTGACCAACATGGAGAAACCCCATCTCTACTAAAAATACAAAATCAGCCAGGAGCGGTGCGGTGGTGCATGCCTGCAATCCCAGTTACTTGGGAGGTTGAAGCAGGAGAATCGCTTGAACCCAGGAGGTGAAGGTTGCAGTGAGCCAAGATCATGCCACTGCATTCAAGCCTGGGCAACAGAGTGAGGATCCAATTAAAAAAAAAAAAAAAAAAGCCACAAGGGCTTCTGAACCAAAGTGTAAGAAAAATCAAAGGTAGGAACCGAGATGTCTAGGACTCCCCCATCAAAGATCGTGCTGCCTCTGGCTAGCCAGATGTGAGGCACACTCTGAAGTAATATAAAGCTGAACCCTGTGCTGTCCACTAGGGCAGCGGCGAGCCACACCAGCCACACTTGAAATGTGGCTAGTCAAAATTGAAATGATATGAGTGTAAATTATATAACAGATATCAAGGAACTAGTACCAACAACATTTAAAATATCTCAATTTTACATTGATTGCAGATTGAAATGATAGCATTTTGGATATATGTCTTAAATAAAATATATTAGCATTTAGTTTCACCTGGTTCTTTTTATCTTTTTTTAATGTGACTACTAGAAATTTTAAAATTATGTGTTTGATTCACATTACATGCCTACTGCACAGCACTGGTCTAAGCCCTGCCACAGAATAGGACCTCCACAGCCTAGACATGCCTAGACCCCCAAATGTTCTTTAATCACCCCAAACTCTCAATATCCTTCCTAGCTGGAAAACAAATGCCTGAAATTTCCAAGACTGCATTTTTGTTGCACCTCTATACCCCATACTGCCAATCCCGTAACCCAGGGCCAAAGATTTCAGCCCTCAAGGCCAGGCACAGCAGCTCACACCAGTAATCCCAGCATTTTGGGAGGCTGAGGCAAGAGGATCACTTGAGGCCAGAAGTTTGAGACCAACCTGGGCAACACGGTGAGACCTCTATCTCTATTTATTTTCTAAAAAGTGAGATTTTAAAAAAGATTACAGTCCTCAATAGCCCACCTTCAGGATTCCCCTGTTGTGGTCCTTCACACTTTTTCTTTCAAGTCTGTTGACACTCAGGTGAGAGCAGAGATGTCCTATTCTAACTTACAAAAGTAGATTTTTTTTCCCCATGGCTTAGAGTCCAGAATCTCTCTCCCAACCCTGAATTTAGAAGCCGTATCTTCTCCCTGTTTCCTTCATTTCTCAACTCGCTGTTTGCCTTTCCTCCTTTCTAAAACTATGTAAATCTGTCAAACTATAAGAAACATGGTGCCAGGCATGGTAGCTCACGCCTGTAATCCCAGCACTTTTGGAGGCCGAGGTGGGCAGATCACCTGAGGTTGGAAATTCGAGACCAGCCTGATCAACATGGAGAAACCCCATCTCTACTAAAAATACAAAATTAGCCAGGCATGGTAGTGCATGCCCGTAATCCCAGCTACTTGAGAGGCTGTGGCAGGAGAATCACTTGAACCCAGGAGGCAGAGGTTACAGTGAGCCAAGATCATGCCATTGTACTCCAGCCTGGGCAACAAGAGTGAAACTCCATCTCAAAAAAAAAAAAAAGATGATATTGTGGAAATCACCCAGGCTTTAGGTCCCTATAGACACTTCATCTCTCTTAAGCCCTTTTTGCAAAACTGTGGCTAACACCTGCCTGTTATTGAGAAGATTGAATGAGATCAAGTATGTAAAACACCTTGTGCAAAGCCTGGCACACAGAGGTATGTTGTAATCTTGAGTTTCTCACTTTTCCTCTTACCTCTGCATATTTGGAGAAGTAGGGAAAGAACCAGTAAACTCCAGTTCATATGTATGGACTCACAGAATCTCAAAACCAAAAGAGCTCTTTGAGATATATTTCCAGCTACTCATTCAGTGCAGAAATTCCCTGGACCACATCTCTCATTGGTAGTCATCCAACCTCTGCTTAAACATCTCCAGGGGCCATTCATTGGTTCACTCAATAAACAAGAACAAGGCACTGTGGGAGCCACAAAGAAGGGCTGACACAGATCTTGCTGTTAAGGAGCTTACATATTAGCAAGAAGACATACAGAGAAATAGCCATAATATAAGGTAAAAGCAGTATGTGCCAAATGAGATGCCATGACAGAGAACTAACAACCTTGCGAGTTAATTCATGCTCGACAAAGGATAGCTCTAATATTAAAATTCCTCCCAAATCTCAGACCTCAGTTTTCCCATGCATTTCATGGAATGTGGAACTCGATGCTTCCATACTAGGTTATGAGTCATCTTTAAGAAGGACATTCCTGCAATAGCCTTAAAACTCCAGGAGGGAGGCAGGGTGTGATGGCTCACACCTGTGATCCCAGCACTTTGGGAGGCCAAGGCAGGTGGTTCACTTGGAGTTACGAGTTCGAGACCAGCCTAGGCAACATGGCGAAACCCTGTCTCTACCACAAATATAAAAATGAGCCAGGCATGGTGGCACACCCCGGTAGTCCCAGCCCCTTAGGAGGCTGAGGCAGGAGGATCACTTGAGCCTGGAAGGTCAAGGCTGCGGTGAGCCCTGATCATGCCACCGCACTCTAGCCTGAAAGAAAAAGACTGTCTAAAAACAGGCGAACAAACAAAAACAACTCCAGGAGGAGGATGTGGATGGATGGACATGGAACAGGTGCGAGGAGAACTGGGATTAGCTGCAAGATCCTCCAGCCTCTTCTATATCACAGATTTCTAGGAGTTCCTAAATGACTGCCTCAGCCTCTCCCTACTAGCAGCAATTCCTGTACCCCTAGAAAGCCATGCACATCCCTCTCCCAGGATTTGTCCTAATGTTTTTGCCTGTGCTTTCCTCTCCCTCTTCTCCCCATCCCCATCACCTTTTCATCACCTTTTATCAGTATCTCTATAATTTCCTTTGTATCTGTCTCTGCTTCAGTCTGTGCCTCTCGTCATTTTGATTTTTTGTTTCTATTATTCTTAGAGTCTTTCTACTTCTATCTCTGACTCCCTCTCTCTTTCTCTCACCATCCTTGATTTCTTGGGAGGTTTCCATTTTTCTGTCTCTGGCCTCGTTTTCTCCCCAGCTGCCGCAAAGCCATAAACCTAGCTAGCCCTGCAGCAGGCAGCCGCCAATCACTGGGCTCCAGGAGTTGAGGGGAGGGGGTCAACAGAGAGATGAGGGGATGGAAAAGCTGGGGCACTGTTGCTATAGCAGGAGTGGGAAGAGGTGCGGAAAAGAGATGTCCTTCCCAAAAGGCAGACACAGCCCCCTCCACAGACAGTGTCTGGACTTCTTTCCTACAGATAGCAGACACCTGGGCCCCAATTACTATTGTGAGGCAGAGCACCTGGGTCCCTCCTCTGTATTACCCAAAGCATGATTTCTCATCCAAAACTCCCTGGCCACAGATCACTAGAGATTTGCCTCCTGCTGCATTCTTGGGCCCTCCCAAGATGAGGGAGCCAAAGGGCCTCCAGGGTCTGAGGATGCCTGAGACAGATGCTTACACGGACATTAAGGCAGTGTGTAGTGGCAGGTGCTGAGACAGGTTTGGGGGAAGCGCTGAGAGGAGGCAGAGTCCTCACCTGCCAAGGCTAAACCAGAAGCTTGGGTGCTGCAGGCTTCTCATCAGCTCCCTGGCCATCCCTAAAGCAGAACTGACTGCCAGAATCCCTGGTCTCTGGTCTAGGTTGGGGTTCAGCAGTTTAGACTGCCACTTACTGAGCTACTACTACCCAGTTTGTTGTAAGAAACCTACTGGGTCTAGGGGGATAGGAGGGGAAGGCGGGAAAGGCAAGGGATTAATGTAAGATTTTAGAAGAACACAGGAGAAGGAACATTTCCATTCTGTTGGGCCAGGAGACAAACGCAGAAAGTGGTAATTCCTGGTGTGCCGGCGACCCCTGCTGGCTGCACACACCACCGCCTGGGAGATGGGAAGGTGCAGCCAGCCCGTGAGTCCAAATGCGTGTTGGTTGTGACACTGCATACAACAGCAACAGTGCCCATGATTACGTGTGGGCACTCCTGGATGAAGGCAGTAATGTGACTGAACGCAGAAGCCCCAAAGGTTGGGCTGGGAGCTTCTGGCTCTCCTCTGGATTTCTGGGTGTCTAGGAAGGATCATTGAGTCCAGCATGTCTCTTTACCAGTAGATTCACTCAGTGAGACACTGCTGAGGACAGTCGATGTAACCAATCCAGGTGGAGGGGAAAGAGCGCAGACTTTGGAATCACACTTACCTGGGCTGAAATCTTGATCCTGTGATTACTAGCTGTACGACCTAGAGCAAGCTCCTGAACTTCTTTGAGCCCAATTTCCTCACCTGTAAGAGCATAATAATACCTATCTCAGAGGGTTATTGTGAGTGTTTAGCACAGTGCCTAGCAATGATAAGCATTTAATAGATGCTAATTTTCTGCCTCCCCCTTCCTTTATCGACCTCCCACCCTCAAGGTCGGGCAGGGATTTCAAAAGGCAAATAAACTGGGGATGATGTTGACAATGATGATGGTGGTGGTTTATATTTACACCACTCATGCAAATCATTTTAAACATATTTTTAATACATGGCTTTTTTTCTTTTTATTAGCCAAGCACATCGTGATCGTGTTTTATTGGGATGGAAATATCCTGATGTTATGGCAGGTATCTAGAAGGATGGCCTTATGAAGTGATAACAAGGCATGACAAATCTTTCTTTATTGTGATACATTTTCATTACTCAGGTTAATCAGGAATTACCCATTAGAACAAGGGTTTAAGATAAGTACATGACAGTCATCTGTGGAGATCAAAATCTCCTGATTTTCCAATGAGTATCTAATTGTTATTGCTATTGTAGGGGGACAATTAATGTTTAGATTGAACTGGTATTAAACATTAGAATAACTCAAGGAGATATGACAGGTAGTTAGAAATAGTATATTCTGAAATTAAAGAGAAAACAGATTTCAATTGCACCAAAGAATATTCTAATCCCTACAGCTGTCCATCGACAGGGGCGGACTGGTTATTAAGAGCTCCATTTTAGCAGGAGTAACTGAAGCAGAAGCTGGCTGGCTCCCCAGCAGGCTTACTGTGAAAGAGATTCCGGCTGCACGGGGAGATTGGATAAGTAGGCCCTCTGAGCTTCCTCCACAAACACACTCAAGTGTATGATGAATACTTAGCTTGGTAGAAGTGTTGCTCCAAATGGCATTACTGCCATACCCATAGTAATTGTTGTCACCATGAAGTCGGGGTAAGGGAATAGTAATAACAATGGTGTTCTTTTCCTCTCTGAGATTTTGTTCTCTCAAAAGAGAGGAGAGTCCAGAATCAATCCCCCTCTAACCATCCCCACATTTTTTCTTGATTTCTTCTTCAATCTTCATCTTTTTCTTGGTTTCAATCCATCTTCAAGTTTTTTGGGATTTTTGTTGTTGTTGTTGTTGTTTGAGATAGAGTTTCGCTTTTGTTGCCCAGGCTGGAGTGCAATGGCACTATCTTGGCACACTGCAACCTCCACCTCCTGGGTTCAAGTGATTCTCCTGCCTCAGCCTCCCAAGTAGCTGGGATTACAGTTATGTGCCCCCATGCCTGGCTAATTTTTTGTATTTTTAGTAGAGACAGGGTTTCTCCATGTTGGTCAAGCTGGTCTTGAACCCCCAACCTCAGGTGATCCACCCACCTTGGCCTCCCAAAGTGCTGGGATTTCAGGTGTGAGCCACCTGGCCCGGCCCATCTACAAGTATTTTAAAGAAAGCCTTACTGAAGGAAAGATCTGTTTTTTATTCTTTAGTTTCCTGCCTATAGGAGGTAGGCAAGTAATGAGGATGTGAAGAGAGAACAAACATTTGCTGATTTCCTTTGTAATTTTTGTATTTGGTCGAGAGAAGTGTGTATGTGCTTTCATGCAAGTAAGTGTATATATGTATATGTATTCATGCAAGCGTATGTATATATTGTTTTGTATCTATGGATGTAAATGTGGATGAATCTGAAGGAATTCTCTGCTGTTCACGCCTCTCTGAACAGGGGTCTGGGGTCTGGATATCTAGCTTAGCACAGGGAAATCTGCATGCAGCCCCTCTGAGGATTTCAATATCTTCCATGTGTACAGACTACCCAGGAGTTATTCTCGGGCTCCAGGATCTTTGTACAGGATCCCAGGTTTGTCTGTCCCCATCCTGGGCACAAGTGTGTTGACATATCAAGACTCCTCCACCTCCTTGCTTTCCTGTGTGCGTCACAGTGCATAGAGATCCAACTGTCCAACCTGCCGCACGTGAAGCCATGTGTGTCCAGCAGTCCCTCCTCCCAAGGAGGACTCTGAAGAGTCCTTGGCACCCTCCCCTCCTGGCCACCCCCACTCCCCACTTTCCATGCCAGGAGAGATCTAATTACACAGAAATTAGTACAGAAAAGGATCGTTTGCTTTTATTACATCAGTGCCGGGGCAGCTATAAATCTGGAGCCGCCGCTGTAGCTGCCTCTGGGCACTGTGCAGGCTATAGGGGGGCTCTCACCTCCATACCTCCCTTTTCTCCTGGGCCTCTACCCCTGCCCAGGACCTGAGAGCTCTATTAGGAACCCATCTCAGTAGGGGATGTGGGGAAAGGGCTGGGTGTGGTCAATCAAAAGAAGACACATAGTAGATGCTTAATAAATGTTCACTAAATGGTTAGAGAGAGGTAGATCAGCCGGGCGCGTAGTGGCGCGTGCCTGTAGCCCCGCCTTTTCGGGAGGCTGAGGCTGAGGCTGGAGAATTGCTTGAGTCCAGGAGCTCTGGGCTGCAGTGCACTATGCTGATCGGGTGTCCGCACTGAGCTCAGCATCAATATGGTGACCTCCTGGGAGCAGGGGACCACCAGGTTGCCTAAGGAGGGGTGAACCGGCCCAGGTCGGAAACAGAGCAGCTCAAAACTCCCATGCTGATCAGTAGTGGGATCGTACCTGTGAATAGCCACTGCACTCCAACCTGGGCAACATAGCGAGACCCCATCTCTTAAAAAAAAAAAAAAAAAGAGAGAGAGTGAGAGGTAGATCTCAGCAATGGTAATAACTACACAACTACCTAGCCCCAATCACCATGAGATAAATGTTTCTAATAATATTTCTCTCAAAATTCTTAAGCTCTTACCAGACAGACTTCCTCACTTTCTTATGGACCCAGATGAACTACACGGAGCTATCAGTCATCCTGGCTTCCACTTTAGAGACCCTGAACTCCTTTTCAGGTAGCTTCAGATGATGAAGACAGTCCAGGTTCAGATTTTGATTCTTCAGTTTACTACCTAAGTGTCCTTGGGTATCTCCCAACCTGAGCTTTGGTTTCTTCTTCTGTGAAATGGAGGACATGAAACCTACCTCTCAGGTTGTTGTGAGGCATCAATGGGAAAGCACAATTAGTCAGGTGTGGTGGCATGCACCTGTGGACCCAGCTACTCTGGGGACTAAGGCGGAAGGATTGCTTGAGCCCAGAAGGTCGAGGCTGCAGTGAGTCCTGATCCAGCCTGGGCAACAGAGTGAGATTCTATCTCAAATAATAAAATGGGAAAGCACTAGACCAACAGGAGAGGGCTCTACTAATTGTTATTATCACTATTAATGTCTTCCTAGCTACCATCTCCACTTCACCACTACTACTTCTATCTCCTCTTCCCCACCACCCTTTAACCTAGCCTACATGCCAACCAACCTCCACTCAAATAGGGGGCAATAGGATATGCAGGCAGGCTGTGCCCAACCTGGAGTGAATGCTTCTTTATGTTATCAGAAGACAGAGATGAGGCCAGGTGTGGTGGCTCATGCTTGTAATCCCAGCACTTTGGGAGGCCAAGGCGGGTGGATCACTTGAGGTGAGAAGTTCAAGACCAGCCTGGCCAACATGGTGAAGCCACATCTCTACTAAATACATACATACACACACACACACACACACACACACACACACACACACACACACACACACAATTAGCAGGGCGTGGCACAGTGCACCTGTAATCCCAGCTACTCCAAGTGCTGAGGCAAGAGAATCACCTGAATCCGGGAGGCGGAGGTTGCATTGAGCCGAGATTGTGCCACTGCACTCCAGCCTGGGAGACAGAGTCCGAGATTGTGCCACTGCACTCCAGCCTGGGAGACAGAGTGAGACTCCATCTCAAAAAAAGACGACAGAGATAAGGACAGGTGACTCCAACAATCCTCGGGCATCTGGAGGCAGTGTTTTACCCATAACCAACTGTCTCCAAGCTCATTCCTTGGCAGTAACTATTTTGATCTCCATTATTTGCATGGAGGGTATAAATTAATTCCTTGGGATACCAAAGGGTCTGGCTGTAAATGACTGTGTAGAACGAGTCAAGGATTTAGGAATTAGGAGAGAGCAGGAGCTGGGAACCAAGGTGGAGACTGGAGGCTTGAATTTATCCCGGAGCAAGGTCAAAGGGCCCTTTAGGAGATAGCAGAGACAGAAACCAAATGTCCAGGCTCCCAACTTCCTGCTAACCTAGTTTTCCAAATCCAAGGATTTGGGGTCTCCTCCCTCTTTTCTTCTCCTACTCTGATGTCTGCAGCCCAAGGCACTCGGCCAGGAATTCCTGTATTTACTACTATGTGGATAATCCTGAAGAGCTCTGAGTGTAGGTCAGGAAGAGAAGAACCAGAGAAAGAAAGAGGTGTAATCCCTCCGCCGGCCCCACCCTGCTCAGATGTCCAAGTACCATTTGGGCAAGACCTCCTGCTCCTATCCTTCAGGGGCAGGGGAGCCGCAGAAGGAAGCTGAGGCTCTACCTCTGTGTCCAGCCTCTCACCCCCGATCTGCGTCCCAGGGAGGGTGAGGATTTGGCGTGAAGGGCAGAGCGGCGGGGGTGGGGAGGGGGGCGGATCTCTGGCCCCCGTCTCCCCCCACCCCCAGCCCCAACTCAGGCTGCAGTCTCTCCTCGTTGTAGCAGCGCGAGAGCAAAGGGACGCGCAGTAAAGATGAGTGATGGCGCGGAGACAAGCAGAAATACACCATCATGAAAATGCTAATGACTCCTTGCTCTCTTTCTTTATGGTTGGAGTAATACAGACTTCAATCATAAAAACAATCTCCCAACATTTTAATGGGCTCCATCATGCCCGCACTTGTCGGTATATTTGAAGAATAAATCACCCTCCCCGCTCGGAATGAATTCGCTGTCAAACTCGGCTCCCTCGGAGAAAATGGATGGGGAGAGAGGATGGAGGGGTTTTTTTTGGGGGGGGGATCCTCTCCCCCTCTAACTCCCTCCTAAACTGGATTGTTGTGCGAGATGCCTGGATCTTGAAATGGAGGAGGGGGCGGTCGGGAATTGAGGAAGCTGGGCCGGAAGGGAGGGTTTTGGCAAACCCGGGGCAGGGACGGAGGAACTTCACAAGGAGAGAAGCCGCCCTTCAGATGGACGTGGAAGGGGCTAGAACAGTGGCAGCATTGGAGGGAAGGGGCAAAATCTTGACCTTGAACCTAGAGAATGCAAAGAAGATGCAGAAAATGTGCAGATCCGCATTATTTCTGGTTTTTTGGTCGGATTTCTTTCAGATTAGGCCCTAGGCAGGGGCGCAGAGGGAAAAGGGGATGTTCGAGAGATTTCCTTTGAGGAAGAGAAGAAAGGCAGGACAAGAAGCAAGCCCAGGAGTCTTGGCTCCGACCTTGCAGGTTTCAGCGCAGTAAGCCACAGGTCCGCACTGCTGAGAAGGGCCCGAGTCCCGGGTAATTCTTATTTCCATACAGGTGGCCGCCAGCCAATGAAAACTTGGGATGTGCATACCGCAAGCAGCCAATCCCAGTTAAGGATGAGCCGAACTGACAGGTTTAATTGCATCTTGATTGGTTGTAATGTTGCTAGGCAGAAATCGGGTCTGGAGATTGATGCGGTCAAGAGGGAAGAGACAGGTGAATAGGAAAATAACTGGAAACCTAGACTTCTGGATTGACATGTTTCTTCCTGAGCTCCTTCATTCTCAAAGGATTGATGGGGTCAAGAGAATGACTCTCACTTTTCTCCTCTTGAGTGGGACAGAGCCCAATAGCTATATACGTCTCCCCAAAAGCCTTCCGAGAAATCTGGCTATCTCGAGATTCTTCTAGTCCGAAAGCCTCCCGGGGGCGGGGAGGGGAGCTATTTCAACCTCACCCCAGGTCTTCCAGAAGACTGTCTTCAAGCCCTCCGGCTGTAGTTTAAGACCAATTTTCTCTAATATGATCAGAAAATGGAGAAATCTTGCTCCACTCTTCCTTCATATCGCATGACGCAAGGAGCAAGAGATCTCCCTACCTCCTACAGAGCCATCGAGGGGTCAAAATACCAGACCCAAAGGTCTGTGTAGTGGCATTCCCAAACCCACTCATTCTGAGCCTTCGTTTGCACCTAATTTGCGGAAAGCAGGTTCCCCACTCCTAACCCCAAACCCTGACCAAACGCACCTGTCTCCTCGCAGCCCCAGCCCCTCTCCCGCCACCTGGCATCTGCGGTTCCTCTCCCTCTGCCTGACTCGCCCCATACCCGACCCCTCTCGGCAGCCCGCCGGCCCCCGCCCCAGCGCGCCCTGGCCTGCATCCCCCTGCTGGAGCCGGGGCCCGGAGCCTCCCGGGAGGCCGCAGGTGCCAGTGGGGGCAGAGGCGGGAGCTGCGAGCGCGCGGGTCTGAGCTAGACCATCCGCGAGCAATATGCCACCACTTAAATCTGAACTCGCGCCAGCCGCCGATTGTGATGTTAATTCGGGGATGATTTAGCGGGGCGGGACGAAGGGGGATGCTGGCCGCCTCTCTGTCAAAGTGCTGTCCGGGGCCTTAATATTTGTAATTGAAGCTGATGAGGACTCCGTCTCTGTTTCCACTGATAAAAAAAAAAAAGGCAGGGAGGGAAAAAGAGCAACTAAATTATGGGGCCGGCAGAAAAACATGATTAATCAAAGGTTTGAACTGTCGCCGTGTTCGAGGCCCAGTAAATCTCGTCCGGCTGGGCCCTGCGGAGGCCGGAGGATAAATCTGAGCCGCCCGGTGTTTGCCGCCCCTTTCTGTTTGCCTCTCGGTTCGCACGTCAATTAATTCGATAATTGGATTTGAAGCGATGTCAGGAGATTATAGAGGGAGAGCCGGGAGGAGTGGATGTAGAGGAAGGGGTCTGCGAGAGCCGGCGGGGGCAGGTGCTGGAGGGACATGGAGAGCCGGGCCTGCCCAGGGAGCGCTTCATCCATCTCGCCTTGGATGGGGGTTTGCGAGGAGGAGACGCCGGGAAAGGCGGCTGACCTGTGCCTTATTCTCAGCGACAGTTCCCAGCCCACCTCTCCAGGCACTGCTCTCACCGAAAAGCTTTCCCGGATTCTCTCTCAATTCCGCCGACTCCTTTTCCAATTCCGCTCTCCTTTTGAAGCTGACCAGTGTCCCTGCGTGAATTCACTTGCAAGTATTTATATGTTGGTTTGTGAAGAAGTGCACTGTTCCTTCTGGTTCACCCCATCTGACCTGGAGTTTTCCCCACAAAGACCGAGGGTTCCCAGAAAGGCAAGGACCAAGACTTCTCTTGGACTCCCTATCCCCAAAGGTCACAACAGGCCTTTTTTTCCTCATTCCCCAACTCCCCGCCGCCCCCACCCCCCCACACACACACTCACATTTAGAATTCTAACCTACAATCACAGTTACCTTCTGCTTAAGGAAAATACCTTTACAAATACGTGACATACACACGCACACTGACCCCAGACATTTGGTCCCCAGGCCCTCAGCTGCAGCCTGACATAGAAGTAGATGCTTCAGAATTTCCGCCCTTCAGCAAGGGTGAATCCACCAAAAGGATGGACCCATCTCCTAAAAGGGGAGTCATCCTGATTTTCTATTTGGGGGCATGGCAAAGTCAGGGGAGAGATGAAGTCTGCCTGCCACTGTGTGTGTGTGTGTGTGTGTGTGTGTGACAGAGAAAAGGGCTGGGGGCAGAGAGAGAGAGAGAGATGGTAGGTTTCCCTCCCTGATCGCTATAAAATTTTACACAGGAATGGAGAAGGTAAAAAAAAGAAGAAGAAGGAAAAGAAAAGCACGGCCGGGCATGGTGGCTCACTCCTGTAATCCCAACACTTTGGGAGGCCAAGGCAGGTGGATCACCTGAGGTCAGGAGTTCAAGACCAGCTTGACCAACATGGAGAAACCCTGTCTCTATTTTTAAAAAATACAAAAATTAGCCGGGCATGGTGGTGCGCACCTGTAATCCCAGCTACGCAGGAGGCTGAGGCAGGAGAATCACTTGAACTCAAGAGGTGGAGGTTGTGGCGAGACCCTATCTCGCCATTGCACTCCAGCCTGGGAAACAAAAGTGACACTCTGTCTCAAAAAAAAAAAAAAAAAAAAAAAAAAAAAAAAAAAAAAAAAAAAAAAAAAAAAAAAAAAAAAAAAAAAAAAAAAAAAAAAAAAAAAAAAAAAAAAAAAAGCATACAGGGAGAACCATGTAAATAATTCTGAAAAAAGACAAGATGCACTTGGAAGCCAGGGAAGATGATGAGGGCAGAGACAAAAGGACATCCTGCCAGGCTGCCTGGTGGAAAAGCAGCCCTACAGAAGGACACCAGCAGGCCCAGTGGAGGCTGCAGCCAGTCTGCCTTGGCCGAAATTCTGAAGCATCTACTTCTATGTCAGGTTGCATCTGAGGGCCTGGGAACCAGCAGTTTGGGGTCAGTGTGCGTGTGTATGTAATATATTTGTAAAGGCATTTTCCTTAAATACTTGGTGAGAGCAGAACACACAGCTACCCTTCACACACAGGCAAGGGAAACTAGGAGGGAGAGCTGAGTCAAATAACAACATGAAGAGTACAGCAAACCAATTTTCATTTAAGCACAACTATTTCTTTTTAATTGTATTCTTTTGAGATGGAGTCTCAGTCACCCAGGCTGGAGTGCTGTCATGGGATCTCGGCTCACTGCAATCTCTGCCTCCCAGGTTCAAGTGATTCTCCTGCCTCAGCCTTCCAAGTAGCTGGAATTACAGGTGCCTGCCACCACACTCAGCTAATTTTTGTATTTTTGGTAGAGATGGGGTTTTACCGTGTTGGGCAGGCTGGTCTCAAATTCCTGACCTTCACGTGATCCGCCCACCTTGGCCTCCCAAAGTGTTGGGATTACAGGCGTGAGCCATCGTGCCTGCCCTAAGCACAACAATTTAAAACACTAACTGAAGCAAGCCAAACATGCTCATGTTCAGATAATTATCATCCTTTGTCTCCATATGTAGGAAGCAAAATTCCATCTATGAAGGGACACAGTGGAGAATTTAAGCAGCTTTGGTTTCTATGTGGAGCCTCCTCAAAGAAGTTAGCCTTTGCCTGCTCTTTCTTGTTACTTGGTCTCAGTCTGTTAATGATATTGCTCCAACTATCCACTCAAAAACGAATTAGGGACTGGGTGTGATGGCTCACGCCTGTAATCCCAGTACCTTGGGAAGACAAGGCAAGAGGCTCACTTGAGGCCAGGAGTTCAAGACAAGCCTGGGCAACATAGCAAAAGCCTGTCTTTATAAAATAAAAAAGTTAGCTGGGCATGGTGGTACATACCTGTAGTCCTAGCTGCTTGGAATGCTGAGGTGGAAGGACCACTTGAGCTCAGTAGGTCAAGGCTATAGTGAGTCATGATTGTGTCACTGTACTCTATCCTGGGCAACAGAAAGAGACCTATAGAGCAGATGATAAGAGGGAGAGCTGGGAAGGGTGTGTGTGGAGGAAGGGGCCTGTGGATGGAAGACCCCTCAAAATAAAAATAATAAAAAATAAAGGCCAGGCAAGCACGGTGGCTCACACCTATAGTCCCAACACTTTGGGAGGCCAAGTCCAGAGAATAATTTGAGGTCATGAGTTTGAGACCAGCCTGGGCAACACAGTGAGACCCCCGTCTCTAGTAGTTCTAGATACTAGGAGGCTGAGGCAGGAAACTCACTTGAGCCCAGGAGTTCAAGGTTGCAGTGAGCTACGATTGTGCCACTACCCTCCAGCCTGGGCAACAGAGTAAGACCATGTCTCTGGAGAAAAAAAAAAATGGGCCCACCCCTTGCCTTTTGGTCATAACCTGGTTTTGGTTATATGCTCTATGAATTAACTCTTGATAGCAAGCATTCAGTATACTGGGAAATGTTCTCATTTAAACCTAGAAATTGTGCCAATATACCTTTAGAACAGTGAAAGTATATACATAAACCTAGAAATGGGACAGGTGCAGTGGCTCCTGCCTGTAATTCCAGCAGGAGAATCATTTGAGCCTAGGAGTTTGAGACAAGCCTGGACAAAACAGCAAGAAAGACCCTGTCTCTACTTAAATAAAAAATAAGCCGGACATGATGTTTGTATTAGTCCATTTTCACACTGCTGTAAAGAAGTACCTGAGACTGGGTAATTTATAAACAAAAGAGGTTTATTTGGCTCACAGTTCTGCATGGCTGGCGAGGCCCCAGGAAACTTGCAATCATGGTGGAAGGTGAAGGGGAAGCAAGGCATGTCTTATATGGCAGCAGGAGAGACAGAAAGCAAAGAAAGCCACACACTTTTTTCTTTTTTTTTTTTTAAGACAGAGTCTCACACTGTCACCAGGGTTGGAATGCAATGGCTCGATCTCAGCTCACTGCAGCCTCCGCCTCCCAGGTTTAAGCAATTCTCAGGCCTCAGTCTCCTAAATAACTGGGATTACAGGCACCCGCCACCACGCCCAGCTAATTTTTGTATTTTTAGTAGAGACAGGGTTTCACTATGTAGGTTAGGCTGGTCTCAAACTCCTGACCTTGTGATCCACCCACCTTGGCCTCCCAAAGTGCTAGGATTACAGGCATGAGCCACAGCACCTGGCCTGCAACACACTTTTAAACTATCAGATCTTGTGAGAAATCATTATCACAAGAACAGCATGGGGGAAACCAATCACCTTCCACCAGGTCCCTCCATGGGGATTACAGTTGGAGATGAAATTTGGGTGGGGACACAGAGCCAAACCATATCAGTGGTGCATGCCTGTATTCCCAGCTACTTGGAAAGCTGAGGTGGGAGGATGGCTTAAGCTCAGGAGGTAGCGGCTGCAGTGAGTTATGATGGCACCACTCTCTGCAGCCTAGATAACAGAGTGAGACCCTGACTCTATAATAATAATAATTAATAAACCTAGGACTGAGGAATGGTGTCGCAGGAAGAAATTACCATCAGAGGTCCTTCTTTTGCAGCTCTCTCTGTACTCCCCATCAGCCAAGCCTTTCATGAAGCCATCAAAGTCTTCACACAAAATCTCAAAAAAGGACACCTGTCCGGGCACAGTGGCTCACACCTATAATCCCAGCACTTTAGGAGGTCGAAGTGGGCCATTCACTTAAGATCAGAAGTTCAAGACCAGCCTGGCCAACATAGTGAAAACCCTTCCCCACTAAATATATAAAAATTAGCCAGACATAGTGGTACATGCCTATAGTCCTAGCTACTCAGCAGGCTGAGACAGAAGAACTGCTTGAACCTGGGAGGTAGAGGTTGCAGTAAACCAACATTTCACCACTGTACTCCAGACTGGGTGACAAAACAAGACTCCATCTCAAAAAAAAAAAAAAAAGGACACCCATCTTGTAAATGACAATACTACAGGCTGCCCCTGATATCAAAGGGAGATGAAAGATGAGATTTTTCTGCAGTATAATTGTTCATGTAAAAAGAAAGAAAGAAGACAAAAGAAAGATGAGATTTTTTTTTCTTTTTTTTTCCTTTGAGATGGAGTCTTGCTCTGTCCCCCAGGCTGGAGTACAATGGCACAATCTCAGCTCACTGCAACTTCTGCCTCCAGGGTTCTGGTGATTCTCCTGCTTTAGCCTCCTAAGTAGCAGGGATTATAGGCACCAACCACCACGTCCAGCTAATTTTTGTATTTTTAGTAGAGATGGGGTTTCACCATGTTGGTCAGGCTGGTCTCGAACGCCTGACCTCAGGTGATCCACCCGCCTCAGCCTCCCAAAGTGCTGGGATTACAGGAATGAGCCACTGCACCCGGCTCAGAAAGATATTTAAAGGATCACCACCACCAGATTTAGGTAGCTGAGGCTGCTGGAAAGAGCACAGGCCTTGAATTCAGAAGAA